>CAIGRP010095494.1:0-24157 GCA_903798385.1 Fraxinus cuspidata | reverse complement strand
AGGTGAAGCGAAAAATTTATATATATTACAACAAAAAATAACATATTACCCCCATTTGGTGGAGATTAAAATTAAATTTTAAATAGATTTTGATAAAAATTGATGAAATATATTGTTGAAAAATTGTGAGACCCGTGAAATATGTTGTTAGAATTAATTGTTGACTTTGACTCTAATAAAAATCTAAAATATATGTTTTATCAAAAGGGGGCTATAGTTTCACATTATTTTTAAAATACTTTTTAATTTACCTAATTTTTTAAATTGATCCTCTAAATGTTCATAGTTGTGAAATAAACCTAGGGATGGCAAATTAACTCATCGACTCGACCTGAAAAAAGCTTGAGCCGACTCAGCTCAAGCCAAGCCAAAATTTCAGGACTGACTCAAGCTTGGTTGTTCCGTGTGGCTCGTCGAGCCGTACTGATCGGCTCGTGAAACTGGCTTTTGTCATATGCTCCACTCGACTCGTTGCCAATTTTCAAATTTTTTTCTTTTATTAATATTTAATTTAAGATTTAAATCAATAACTTATATATAAATATGCTTACCTAGTTACTATTCGTAATTATGTTACAATTATCTATATTTCTAGTTTATTATCATATTCATTAGTATTCTCATTATATTTTATTTATATAAATTTTATTATATAGGAGTTAATATAATATTATTTGTTAGCTTGTTGTGTTAAGATTTAAAAAAAATATATTCCAATGTTTTTAATTATACAAGTGAATATTAGAATATTTATACACCTAAAAATTTTGTTATCTTGTGGTGTTGAAACTTGAAAAAACATTTTCTACCTCAATATTTTTAATTCTACAAGTGAATGTCAAGATATTTATACACCTAAAAATTGTATTCTAATTCATATATTCGCGTATCTATATGAATATTTTTTTTATTGTATAGTAGTCAAGAAGAAGAACTCGTTTGAGTTCTTCACATGAATATTTCACGAATTTTAATAAAAAATAGAAAATTCGTGAGCTGGCTCGGTGAAGCCCAAGCCAAAAGTCATAGTCAAACCTCCAAATTTCGGTCAGGTTTTGGCTCAACTTGATTTGGTTCGAGCTAAAAAAACTCAATTTTTTACCAGATTGTGCACAAGCCGCAAGTCGGCTCGGTCCGACTCGTTGACATCTCTAAATTAACTTATATATTGACGCACAACACTCCACGAAAGGACACACCTTTTCAGCTAAACTTGATGGCCCAAAACGATTGTATTATACTAGGGCTTAAACATAGTTGAGTTCCTCTAAATAGTCCATTTAATTTGGTTCAAAGAAAATTGATATTATAATGAACTCAAACCCAAGTCCGTGCACCTCTCTCTTTTGGCGTGTGAAGGCATTTTCCTTCGTTCATTTTATCGTTCTCCAATCGAGACTCCACTGTCATAAGAGCTCACCATCATCAAAATAAATAAATAAATAATTCCGTGTGATTTGTTAGACCACACATTTGTTTAAATCTTTTGTACACATTTCAAGGATTCACCTTGTGCGTCTACACAACTATGTAATGAGCATGGCACGATGAATTTGAAGTTTTATTTTAAGAAGTTAACACTAAAGTAACTTAGTTCTCATATAAACTAATACCATCCCATGTCTAGTTAAGCAAAACATTTTGTTCTCATATATTTATAATTACAAAATTAAGACTTATAGTTACAGTTGCATTGCTACTTATTTTAAATTTCATCTCAATAGTTTTCAAAGTCGAAAAATAATTCATCAACTTTCAATGTTGTTACATGAAATTTTTTGTTTCAATATGTTTTCAATTGTATCATGCATAAAATCATTGTTATGCTTGCTCCCCACTTGGAGCCAGCAAAGACACCACGCAAGACCGGTCCATGTGGAGCCCTGATAGAGCCATATAGAATCGCTCGCTCATCTACGCCCTACCCAGCTTCGCCTCATCCATTGGATCCCCTAAAAGCCTCGACGCGCCTATCACAAAGGCAACCATCCAAACTCCAATCCAACCTTAATCGTCACAGGATAGCGATCAAAGGTACAACATCATCATTATCGGTTTTCCCTAAGACGGTATAAAGATTTAGCTAGGGCAATGGCTACCCTCCCCAGCCGTTACATCATTGGACCCACGACCATAGAGATGAACCTAGTGAGATGAGGCCAGGAAATATTTCCTTAACGTCCTTTTGTGGCAGTAGCAAGGTTCCAATGTGATATTTCAAAAAGAGGAAAGATCTACTAACACCCTTGACTATGATGTTGATCAAGAGTTTGCTTCACATTTCTAAAATAGGCCTCTGTTTGGGACACATTATTTTTTTCATTCTCACTCTTCTACTCATTTTCAACTACACATTCTTCAATAAAATAATATTTTTCATCACATCAATAACTTTTCTTTCTTTTTCAACCACACATTCTCTATCAATTCACTATTTCAAAATACATTTTTCCAAAATAATGAGGCTCAAACACACCCTAGATAAACAAAATACCACTACAAGTACTGCATCTTGCATATAGGAGGCCACCGAGAATCACATAAGGGCTACAAAAGGTACAAATGAAATATATGACTGATAGGATCGACGACATGTCAAAAAGATCAAGTCGACCAATACATCGATTAAAACGATAAAAAATGACTCTGATTCAAGTCTCATGTAAAGACCCACACTTGCATAAATTAAAGGTTGCTATATCTAAAAACCCGACCAAAACTTTGTCTAAACACTTCTTCCATATGAATTCCAGTATTTGACGTGTGTTAAAGTGCAAATGATTGCTAAACCATCTCGACATGACGGCATTACATTGGTATTGCGACCTAGTGTCCACGTAATCAATTGGTGGACGGAAAGGTGGCAAGCACTCATTGACAGCTAGGTGTCACGGATTTGGATGTCAGCTAAAATAGTTAAAAAGAGTCAAGATAGCAAGTGGTCATCAACTCGATTATTTCAATATATTACATATACTATAGTTTTTTTTTCTGTTTTTCAAAAAGAATATATATGTCAACTTACAATAAAATCGGTAATCAATACAAAATGTTCACATCGTGTGCACTCATTGCGCAAATCATCTTTATCGTTTCAAATTTGGAATTTGTACCCTCATTTCAATACTTTTATTGCGGAGTTGGTTCTTTACTTTTTCCGTCTTATTTCATCAATTCATTTCGTAATATATAGATAATTGGTGCAAAATGTCTATTCTTGATTGCGTAAGTCGCCTCTATCGTTTCAATTTTAGCATTTGAACCCTCAAATAGACATTTATTTCGTAAAAGGTTCTATTAATTTATTTTCTCCACTAGAGCATTGTAAAATAATTAATTTACCCTACTCTTTAAATTAACAAATAGAAAAGAATGAAATAACATGAAAAATTAATAATTGCAATCAAAGTCCTAAAATTTTCAAATAGTACGAATGATTCCCTTTAAAATAATTTAAAACATTTAACAAAAAATTCATCTTCCATAAAAAATAATTAAATTTATTTCTCGTAATGGAGTTTGAATTAAGATCAGGATTGAGGTTTGGATTAAGATATGGAATGAATCCTATAATAGAAGAAGTCTCATCTCCGGACATCATTTTTTCTAGCAATATAGCACAAAAGCTGATCCAACAATAAGAAGATAGAAACAAGAATTTACGAAAATAACTAAATCTCTAAAAAAAACACTTGTAACTTACTGAAAACAAAATGATATTAGAACATAAAACTTGATTACAGTAAAAAAAATCTCTAGATAGTGTCGCAGTGGAATTGGGAGAATGGGGGGTGGGGGTGGTGGTGGTGGTGGTGGTGGTGGGAGATGGCGAAATGCAAAATTGGATGTGGAAGAAGCACCATTTTGGTTTTTTATTTATTTTTGTTTTCATTCTTCTCTTACTTTTTTTTTATATTTAAATTTTTAAAAAATTTTTTTGGTGATGGTGAAGGATATGAAATATTTTTATTTTGTTAGTATGTTTTAAATTGTTTTACGATGTAGTAGTTTGAAAATTAAAAACTCTAACTGCTATTAATTTTTTTGTATATTATTTTTTTCTTTTTTATTTTCTTATTTAAATATAATCGTAATAATGCTTTAATAGAGAAAATAGATCATTATGACATTTTGCTAAAAAAAAGTTCAATTTGAGGGCCCAAATTTCAAAATTAAAACGATGGGGACGATTTGCGCGGTGAAGACAAACGATATTGATGTTTTACGTCAATTATCCTTATTTGACGAAACGAATTAATGAAGTGAGATGAAAATGACCAACTTCGAAAGAAAATATTAAAATAAGGATGCAAATGCTAAGTTTAAAATGATAGAGATTTACACAATGATCTAATAAGAACCTTGTTACATTTACACTTCTTCTTACATCTTTCTTCACACTAATCCAAATGACAACATCTATACTTCTAGAGCTTGTTTGGCCCCCGTTATTCTCTCGTTATAATGAGAATTTGATTTTGGAATAATAATTTTTTTTTGAATAATAAATTGTTAAAAATGAATGAAAATTTTTGAGTTTACGTGTAATATTATTTTATTGAAAAATGTATGGTTAATAAGAAAAGAGAAAAAAGAATTATAATTTAATGAAGATCAAATAAATGCTTGATTTTGAACTGATCTATTACATCAACGTACATATTTCCTTCACAAAAGGAAGAGTATCAATCAAATTGTCATAATTGATGAGCATATAATATTATTCACCTAATAATATCAACAAAGTCTAGTTTGTTAGTTCTATTACTATATCTTAATTTAGCAACTATGCAAATAACTGCTCCGAGAATTGTTGTCTATTTCTTTTCTTTAAACTTTACAAAAGTACTTTAATAATTAATGCATATTCATTATTGTAGAATCTAGAACAATTGAATTTATAATGTTCTAGAACAATGGACCCGGCCCAGATAACAATTTAGGAAACAATTGACCCAAAAGCCCGGACCGATGCTTACAGATTTCAAATTTTATGAACAGTCACGCACAATAAACACCCATTTCCCCATAACCTGACACCTGACTCTCCTCCCAGTCAAAATCTATACAATTCTTCTCTGTTCTTCGAGAATTCAATTGCAAAAAATGGCTTTTTTCAGGCTTACCTCAGGCGATGTTACAGGTTTCAAAGTGCTGTTTGCTCTTGCGATCATGTACGGACTCATATCCTATCTTGTACACTCCGCAATTCACCTGAAGTTCATCAAGCCTCTCGGTATCGACGCACCACTGGATCGCTTCTCCGAAGCCAGGGCCATTGAACACGTCCGCGTCTTGTCGGAAGACATCGGTGGTCGCCAGGTCAACACCTGTCTGATACATAACATTTTCTCTGCAACTCTATGCACGTGAATGTGTGTGTGTGTTTTTTTTTTGGCATTTTTAGTCAGTTTTACAATCTTATTAAGACAGTTAATCTCTGGTATACGAGAATATTACTGAGTGAATTTAATGCATCTATTTTTCCGTTGACTTTTTTTTCTTCTAGTTTATAGGAGAATCTAATAAAAAGCTAGGGAAATAGTCATGTATATGAATTTGTTAGGGGCTATAGTCTCCGTGTTTCTTATGTTTTGAGCTTTGAATTCATTTTGGGTTTGTGTTTTATTTTGAACGTCAGAGATTTGTTAAAAATGTATTCTTTTTGAAATTTTGAAAACTTTTGAAAATTTTGACATGATTATTTTCTTAACAAATTTTTAACTTGATTTCAAAATTGTTTTTTCGCAAGAGACTGTTGGAAAATCGAAACAGAAAATGGCTTGAAAATGGTAAAGAGAACAAGCCGTTAGTTTCTTGTTTGATTGTTAATTTCTAAGAAGTGGAAATAACTAATTAAATGAATCATCTTCTTTTATTTTTTCATGAAACCACCTGTAGGAGGGTAGTCCGGGTTTAAGACAAGCTGCGGAATATATTAAAGCACAGTTGAAGTTGACAAAAGAGCGAGCTGGATCGAATCTTAGGTTGGTTTCCAGTCGCAAATTTGAAATTTACTGTTCCTCATGTATGGATGAACACCTCGGTAAGATTGTGATCAAGTAACTCTGGTTCCTTGAATCTGTTTTTGCAGGATAGAGATTGAAGAAACCACTGTTAATGGCTCATTCAATATGATCTTTTTAGGACGCAGTATATCTCTAGCTTATAGAAATCACACAAATATTCTTATGAGGTATTCTGCACTATTTATTTATTCTTTCTATTAAATTCTCTATTTCCCAATTTCAAGGCCACCAGTTCATTAAATAAAAAACTTTTTTTTTTTATCAACAAAAGGGTTTATTATAAGTTGTAACAAGTCTTGGACCTGAGGTTCCTGTTTTTGTAGAGAGGTCAAATAATCTTTCCTTGTACTAAAGATAGAGTCTTGTCGATTTTTCTGCTTGTTAGAATATCAGTTTTGCAGGAGTACTGGCTCAGCATGTTGTGCATATTTGCGATTCTGAAACTAAGTTTACCGACTCTTCACTTTTGGAATCGCTACTTGCAAGTTGTGTTCAGGCCCTTCCCCCCTTCAAAAAATAAAATAAATAAATAAATAAATAAAATAAATGAACCTTCTGCTAATTTAAACATGGTTTTTTATTCTTAAGAAACTTGACTTCCTCTTTTTTTCTTCATCCTGTGTTTTGATAATTAATGGAGTTGTATAGTTCATTGACTTTTCTTTTGTTTTATCACCCCCTCTCTCTTTCAAGTCCTTGTAAAAGATTGACTATTGTCGAAGGCAGTTTAAATGCATAAACATGACTCCTCTCTAACTGTTTTAAGTCTTTAGATGAAATATAAAATGATTAATATAGTAACAGAGTCCAACAAGCTACAACGAGCCATTCGATCCACTTCAGCTCAAATGAGCGGTCGGATTCCAAAAATTGGCGTTCTCAAGCGGAGCTTGTTAATGATAAATTCTACGTCAATTAAAATAGAAGTAAAATATAAAATGTACAAAAGCTTAAGCTATTCCTCCTAATATGATTTACCTTTTAAGATGGAATCCCATACTAAATAACTATGAATTTGATCGAGTTGGTGCCTAAAGTTTGCACACTGGCATATTTCAATGCTTTGCATGTTATAAATGCTAAAAAGACCAAGAAAACTGGAAGCTACATTTAATGAAGTCTGTGACCAATGCTAAAAACTCTTTTCGAGGGCTGTTGGTTAATTTACGTTTTGTTAAAGAAGAAAATTTGTTATCTGGCACGCATGCAAAACCTTGTAATATGTTGGCTGCTTGATAGATCTCTGAAAAAAATTGTTTGGTGAATTACAGTTAGTTTAACTTTAATTTACTTACAGGATTTCATCAGTAGATTCGGAAGACACCGATGCATCTGTTTTGTTGAATGGTCATTTTGATACCCCACCTGGCTCTCCAGGAGCTGGTGACTGTGGCTCGTGTGTTGGTGGGTTGTATATGCTAATGTTTCAAGTTGTGATTGCTTATAATTTGAGCTTGATTTTATTGTTACTTCTTCTGCAGCATCGTTGCTAGAATTGGCGAGGCTTATGGTTGATTCTGACTGGGTTCCTCCTAAGCCAGTAATATTCTTATTTAATGGAGCAGAGGAACTCTTTCTGCTGGTGAGAATTTCATGATTAGTTGGGTCAGTTACACACTTTTATGTTAAGTAGGCGTTAATTTGCTTGTTTATCTGAGCGTCATTTGCAAAATAGAGGGTCTGAATAATACTTTTGCCTCAATATGCAGCAAATTTAGTTTATTTGCATCTGAATTGAGTATTCTTGCTAATTCTGCAATATTGTTTATTTGTTTACAACAAGAAGCTTTATTGCTTTCTGGGATTAGGTACGTGTTACATTACATATAGGAAACATCAATTTGTTAAGTGATATCTACTTTATAGGGAAAGGTAACCTGCATCTCTGTATTAAGATAAATTGGTTTGAGTTTGACATAGAAAAGTTATTTTAGTGAATATGTCACTAGCAACATGCTTTTGCAATTTCAGGGTTCACATGGCTTTATGACAACACATAAATGGCGTGACACTGTTGGAGCTTTTGTTGACATTGAAGCTTCTGGGACAGGAGGTTTTGGTAGGTTTCAGGTACTCATCATTTCGTAAATATGTTGAACTGTCATTGAGTGGTGGTCCTGCTATTTGGAAGTACAACTAACTTCATAACTGTTGAAGACAAAATTTAAATTATGTACATATGGCCTCTTTAACAACAAAACATTTTAGATCAAGTGGAGGCATTTTCTTAAGTTTGCCAGCAGATCTACTTGCAAAAAATTAGGATTACCAAATAATTTGTGGTTAGGATACACTATGTTTTAAAGATTCCAGCTATTTCACTATGTTCATATTCTTTTCAGCTCTATTTTTATTAATATTTTTTCCCCTTTTTGATTCTTCGTTGTCTTAATTTGTATTTATCTGTCTTTTTTTGGGGTGTGTGTTTGGTGGCAGGGGCTTGAGACTTGAGAGGGTGGAGTAGAATTCTTTTAATTTTTTAATTTATTTCTTGTGACGCTGATGCAAATTTCTGAAAAAGGTGGTCAACTAACTATCGTAAATAATAATAAATATGTGGTTATCAATGAAATCTTGGACATCGAGTCATTTCTAATTTCTAGTTGAATATTTATGAAGTGAAGGTAAATCTTGCCTAGGCTCATTGGGATTTATTATGGCATTGCTTAAACTTTGAAAGGGAAAGCCCTGTAGGAGATTATATTAACAGCTTCCAAGCTTGTTTACACAGAACATAGACATGCCTAAACCTGAAGTACCTGGAGTAAGTTGTCATTTCGGTCTTATATATGGTTTTCCTCCAGCCAGTTATGCAGCATGAACTCATATTTTCTTATGTGAAAATAAAAAATTCCCTGTTTTTTATACTCTGATTGTTATGATAATGTTGTTGATGACTTTTGCATGTAATACTGTTTCCATTTACATCATGAGCGTTGCTGGCTTACAGCTTTTGGCTTAGCTGATGAAAACTGATCACATCTTTGTGACAGACTATATTGTTCGAGAGTTTACCGTGATGTGTTAACAAGTCTGCCCATGGTTTGATTGCAGACATGTTTGAAATATGCCCATTGCCCAATAGCAGTAGTGTTGGGAAAAACGGAAGTGTTAGGAATATGCACATTATCTATTAACAGATTATTTGTTGTCACATTAGTTGATTATGTTTTACATGCTTGTGATGCCTCCACATAAGATGATAACGTGCCAATAACAGTAACCTTAAATACTTAAGTGTAAGGTCCTTGAAGGGAGCTGTTTAATTCTAAACTTGATCTCATCTCGGTTTCACAAACAATAAATACTGCCTCGAGAACCTTGCATAGTCCTGAAGTAAAACATATCTTACTAGTAATTTTCCCTTTCTAGGAGATTTTCCATTTCTATGGCTATTGAACTTATTCTGGAGCTGAGCTTTTTTCTATCAACAGATTTAGTGTGCCAATCTGGACCAGGATCTTGGCCTTCATCTGTTTATGCTCAATCGGCGATGTATCCTATGGGAAATAGTGCAGCTCAGGTTCATCTTCTCTTTTCTGTGCATCTTTAGAACATTCAATTCTTTGTACTTAAAATAAACCGAGTTGATTGTCATTGTATAGTTTTTTTTTTCAAACTTCTGCAAAAGCAGATGTTGAGATAAAAACAAACTAATCCTTTTTCCCAATGAGTGCTGAATATGTCAAGAAGTTCCTATAGGTGTTTTATCACAGTTCTTTCAAATCTATCCTTCTAGCACGGTCATGTCACATACCATAGAATTTATAATTGCACTGTGATCCTGATACTTATAATTCTAGTTGTACTTCAAACCAGTTATGTAAATATTATTTCATTTCTTCCTTTTGGTTTTTGCTATATTGCAGTTCTCCTACCAATTTAAGCAATCACATTTCTAATACATCTGCAGGATTTTTTTGGTGCTATTCCTGGAGATACAGATTACAGAATGTTTTCCAAAGATTATGGCGATATTCCTGGATTGGATATTATCTTCCTCCTTGGGGGTTATTTTTACCACACCTCCTCCGATACTGTGGAAAGACTATTGTATGCATTACAACTGCTACTTTGGTACAGTTCACTTGATTGAGATTTTAAGATCATGCATTTTACTTTTGCCTTTCCTCTCAATTGCATGTGTATTTATGTCGAGTAGACCAGGAAGCATGCAGGCACGTGGAGACAATTTATTCAGTGTAATGAAAGCTTTTACTAATTCTTCTAAGCTACGAAATGCTCAAGAGCGAGCAATCTTCAGAGCTGCTGCCAGTGGATCTGACAATGAACAAGCTATTTTCTTTGATTACTACTCACGGTTCTCGGTAGGCCTCAATATTCTATTTTTGCCTTTTATTGGGGCAATATTTCTATAATTAAATACGAACCCTGAAGTAACGGCAGTACAAGACACATTCTAAACATCCTGATTTGGACAAAAAAATATTTTCAGGTGTTCTACTCAAGAAAGCAAGCTATTCTAATTCACAGTATTCCGGTAGCTATCTTCCTTCTTATGCCACTTCTTCTGCGCTTGCCAAGTTGTGGTATGTGCAGTTTATTCAATACCTACTGTGACTTTATCAAAGGTAATGGTGTGCTGCTGAACTTTTAAAGTGCATATTTAGACCCTTTATAATAGTGGCCTTGAGTAAGCTCTTGTTCTATACATTATGCAAAGTGGTTACCTTGCTGCTCCACAGGGATGTTATACCATGCTAGTGGGATTATACTCGCAGTTGTTTTTCCAGTGACCTTTGCTATTTTGAGATTGCTATTTTGTGGACACTCAATGCACTGGTACGGTTTAGTTGATCTCAACCTTGCTTTTCCCCTATGTTCTACACTGCTAAATGTCTGCAATCTTCTTGTTTATTTTTTTTAGGTTAAAATTAATGCTGCTTTTAGGAGTTTTATGTACCTTCAGTTGTGGGAATGATAGTTCTAGTCCGTGCATGCTTCTTGTCTCTTCTGCATGAATGCATCTTTAGGCAGCTCTATGATTGTTATGGATCTGTATATATGAGTAAATACAATCATTAACATGGTATGTTTGTGTGTGTGTTACCTTTGTTGTTTTTATTCTCAATTATAGGGTTTTGGAATTGTTATCGTGATTCAAAATTCCAAATGAACTTGGATGTGCAACCTCCCCCCCCCCCCCCCCCCACACCTCACAAATTCCACATCACGAAAATTGGAAGAAAAGCAGTGTATGTATTCACAGGAAGTAATAAAAAAAGTTTGGCAATTATATATATATATTTATAATATACGTACCTTTTTTTTCTCGATGTGGCTGTGATTGATTGCTGTAATATTTTCTTTTTTGTTTCAGCAATAGATAATTTTTCCCACCTTCCCCTTTCTACACAAGCTCGGAAATTCAGGGTTACACGATTTACAGCACTGAGCTTGGGTTTTTTTTTCTGCAACCCTGATAAGGGAGGGGAAATGGGTAGAAGTTAGATGTAAAATTGATCGTTGTTTACTTAGAACATACATGTTTGCATCTCCCTGAACTATGTTCTCTAGGTGGCTGTGATTGATTGTCGATATATTTTCTTTTTGTTTCAGCAATAGATAATTAATGTCAATTATCTCCCTTAATGATGAAGGTTTGCTAATCCATGCTTGGCTTTTATGATGTTCATACCCTGCTCACTTATTGGTCTTTTATTCCCCCCCCCCCCCCCCACCACCTCACAAATTCCACATCACGAAAATTGGAAGAAAAGCAGTGTATGTATTCACAGGAAGTAATAAAAAAAGTTTGGCAATTATATATATATATATTTATAATATACGTACCTTTTTTCCTCTCGATGTGGCTGTGATTGATTGCTGTTATATTTTCTTTTTTGTTTCAGCAATAGATAATTTTTCCCACCTTCCCCTTTCTACACAAGCTCGGAAATTCAGGGTTACACGATTTACAGCACTGAGCTTGGGTTTTTGTCTGCAACCCTGATAAGGGAGGGGAAATAGGTAGAAGTTAGATGTAAAATTGATCGTTGTTTACTTAGAACATACATGTTTGCATCTCCCTGAACTATGTTCTCTAGGTGGCTGTGATTGATTGCCGATATATTTTCTTTTTGTTTCAGCAATAGATAATTAATGTCAATTATTTCCCTTAATGATGAAGGTTTGCTAATCCATGCTTGGCTTTTATGATGTTCATCCCCTGCTCACTTATTGGTCTTTTATTTCCAAGAATTTGTTGGAGATGTTTCCCTCTCTCTCAAGACATTTCTGCCCTTGCATCATCAAAGGAGGTATGCGTTTTCATTCACTTTTATTTGATTGTGATACTCGTTCTGATCTCATGCAAATCGGTCTCTTGTTTGGAGATACATCCTGCCCTCCTCTTCCTTGCATGCATTTTCTTTTCAATCTGCACAAAAAGTTAACCCACTTTGAGGACGTCAACTTCTCATTTTGCAACTATGCAACTACTTCTAGTTATAAAATGTTGCTACGTATTTTACAAAACCATATGGGGATGGATTTGTTGTTTTGTTTAACTGGGTATGCAAATCTTTTGGCTGAATACTCTTCAAAGGGAAATGAAATTGAAAAAGAAGCTTAGATATTAATGGATCTGTGCCATAGCAAATATCAGCGGTTGGAAGTACATTTATGTACTTTGATTTTGTGAGATATTGAGATTTATTATTTTGCCTGGATTCCTCCTCTCTACTAAAGTAGCAAATTTTGATTCGACAATATATTTTACAGGAATTGGTTGATGAAGCAAGGTTTTGGGGAGCATTTGGGTTTTACTCCCTCTTTACTTTGGTGAGCTATAATAATCTTCTTAACTTGCTGCAACTTATCATGAATTTTCAGTTTGTTGATTAACGTTTATATTCTTTCATTTTCTCTTAAATGAATAGTTAGTTTCTAAGACTGAAATAGCTAAAAGGAACTTTCTGAAAGCAGGCATACCTAGTCGCTGGATTGGGTGGAGGGTTCTCAACTTTCCTTATATCAGTTTTTATGTTTCCTGCATGGATGACCTTCCGTCTATCAGTCAAGTCATTTGGTCATCAATCATTCAGGTAGCAGATTTGATAGCTGTCAATTCTTTTTTCTAGTTTTTCCCATTACCGTGCAAAACATTCCAATAAGGCATGTTGTAACTAGATCTTGCTAATATTCATTGTAAATTTGACTGACTGGTACTCAATCTTGGGATTCAATAATTTGTTTCTGGCATTTTGGGTTGATCAAGTTGTTTTTGTCAGGTCGACGACATGTTATGTTGCCCCCTTGATACCTTGCTTAATGTATTCTGTATACTTCGGCGGATTTGTTGCTGTATTCTTGATTGAGAAAATGGGCATGACAGGCTCACATCCGCCTCCCTACGGTTAGTAGCCNGGCGGATTTGTTGCTGTATTCTTGATTGAGAAAATGGGCATGACAGGCTCACATCCGCCTCCCTACGGTTAGTAGCCTGACCTTTTCTTTAGTGAAAAATGAAACCTATATATGACTTGTGAAGAGGTCCATAAAATTTTTGCACTTGTCTCGGTTCTCTAGCAGGCTGATAATATCATTGAGGGATGATTTTCACGTCTCTTCCCAAGTGTGATCCCTTGACTCTGTATTCCTATAATACTTGGAAAAATGAAAAGTGAACTGGAAAATTGAGCTACTCTCTAAACTCTATCTCTTTACCATGTTACTACTTCCATTTTAAATCAATAGCAAAGAAAGGAACTTGGAATTCACTTAGTTGTTTGAAGTATCTTGCAAAACTGATGCGGAAGTTTAGTAGATAGATTCTTAATAGCTTCTTCTGTCTCAGTATTTTCATGCAAAGTACTTGAAGTTTGTATAGTTGGTTTTTACCATTATTCTTCATGCTCTTTCTTCACAATGCTGAAGACTAGAAGAATTTGGTGAAATGACTCTACCTTGTGTTTGTTATTTAATTTTGTCCAGTGATGAACTTGGATCCATTTCTTTCCGTATTGAACCTCAGAGTTTTGTTTTATTATTATTGGATTTCTTTCAATTAGCAAGAAGCATATAACTAATTTTTTTGGCTAAAATTCCGATAAAATGGATTTCCATCCCAGAGCTAATGATCCTGTGTGGAACTTTTCTATGTTCATTGGCTTATGTAATTTCCTTGTTATGACAACAAAGGTAGCAGCAGTAAGAAAATAAATACTTAATCCTAATTGATTTTTTGTTGGCCACACAAGTCTTCTTTCCCCACTCCGCTTGGCATTGCTACATCCACGTAAAGACTCAATCAAATAAAATCCTGTACAATCACATCATACCAATGTCTACTTTTCCCTCTTCTAACGTTGTCCTACTAAATCGCTTTTGTAAATGATAGTTTCTTTCATTCTATCAAGACATGTCTTTAAGTTTCCCTTTCGTCATTTATTCTAAATTGGTGCTGCTTTCATTAGTTTGGTCTCGTATCTTAGTTGGTTCATATACACAAAATTTTCATTTCTTCTGTATCCATCTTATAGCCATCTTGTCCTTTAATGACCCTACACTTGCTACCTGTCCATAATGAATAACGAACCTAACTTTCAATAGAAGAGATAAATCTCTAGAATGAAATTGTAAATACTTATTTCCATCAAATGAAAAGGACTTCTCTTTTTGGGATATAAATTTGCATTCTGTATTGCCATGCTCGTTTGCATGAGTGGTACATTTTCTTTGCAATATAGTAAACTTGATTTGTAATCATCTCTTATACGTGTTTGAGGAGTTCATGTTGGAAACCTCATTGCAGAATGGAGAAGAATAGAATTTTCAGCTGTTAGACTTGTAAAAAGCTTCAGTTCACATTCCAGCTTTTGTTTGCAGGATATTTTGTTCCTGATGTTATAGTAGCAGCTATTATAGGAGTTGTAACTGGGTGGTGTGTTGGACCTCTTTTACCTGTTATTGGATCGTGGTTAGCAACACCATCAATAGTGCAATTTTTGCTGCATGGTAGTGTTCTTGCCTTGGCCTTGTCATCACAATTCTTTCCGTACAGCACGGATGCACCTAAGAGGGTTATTCTTCAGCATACCATTGAGACTGCAGGTACTAAACATATAAGACTTTGAATCTGAAGTTCATATATACATCTTTTGTATTGTGGCTGTTTGTGTGTCCAAATAATTGCAATTGGGATTTTGTCATCTCTAGGACTAAAATTTTGCATCTTTGTGGATTGCAACTAGCAAAATTTATCTGCAAAAGACTCTTGAAATATTTGCTTTTTCCTCAGTTGCATACAGTGCATAGAGTATCTGTATATTTTTTTATGTCTTACAGCTGTATAATCCATTCATGATGACTGGATCTTGGTACATAAAATCAGTCCTGCTGTCCTCAGCATAAAAATAATTTTAGATCAATGCAATTAGTTGATGGAGGGCTATGCTTTGGGAATTGAGACTAATTCCTTGATTTTTCTTCGAGATCCCTGTTTAGATAAATATTAAGAACTCAGAAAAAATATAAAAAGATGGAGAAAAACAACGGAAAAATTGATGGACTCGAAGACATAAATTTTCTCTATATGAAAAATTGTCACAATCATGTAAGATTTTTTACTCGAAGACAAATTTCTTCTATATGAAAATTTGTCACAATCATGTAAGATTTTTTACTCACCCAAACCACCAAGTATCGTATGAAAAATAAGACTAAGCTTCTCGACACCCGCCAATTTTTACTTCTTGTACAACCCATAAAGTAAACAAGAAAAACTAGGATGCTAGGCTTACAATTTTTCCTCTCGTGAAATCCTGTCACATACTCAAAAGTCTATAAGAGCACGTTAATTTAACGTATATGAAATTTGACCTAAAATCTCCTCAATGCAATTTGGTGGAAATGTGCAAGATCTGGCCGGAAGAATTTGGCAATCTTCCAAATTGCTTGCCAACCTTTCTTTGCCCAATAGCTACACAATTATAGGAAATTCCTTTCACTTTAAAAGGAACCTTGAATAAGGCCAATTCAGGTTTAAACCTTCTTTTTTAAAAAAATTAAAAAATCGTAGCAAGATTAGGAACCCCTCTTTAAGTCAATATTTCTATGTATAATGAGCTCCTGAGCGTTTTTCATGAAGGGCTTCAGAAATATTGAAAGGACTGCAAATGGATGATAGGATATGGGAATAGTTTCCTGTTGAAAAATTCGGATGCTTTGAAGCCTGTCTACTCTGCTAATTGCCCCCAAAAGTCTAAATGTTCTCTATTTATATGTGGCTCTGGCTCATCCTTGTCTTTATTTTCATAATTCTCACCACTTCTGTATTAATTACTAGGTGGTCTTCTAATTAGAATTTGTTTCCAATTTGACAGACGTGGATCAAATATTGGATGCTAGTTATGATTTTTCAGTAGTTGACTCCAACTCTCTCCTGTTCGTTTTCAATCATGCACCGGAAGTCGCAAAGGAATTGTATATCAATTCAGAGTTAAAATGTGACACTGTTAATCAGTCTCAACCAGAGAGATGGATGGTACTTTTTTAAACTACCATGTTTAGGGCGCCCCGTGAAATTTGATTGTCTTTTAGAAGAAATATGTCATGAGTCTAGAAGACATAATCAGTCCTGCATTTTCTGAAAGCACGACAGTACAAAAAAATATATTGATTGATGCTTTCTGCATCTTAGCATGCAAAATTCACGAAGACTTCAATTTTAAAAGAAACTGTAATATTTGACTATTTTGGCGTCTTAGCATGCAACGCTTTTGTGGCTTGCTTTTTCCAACTTTTCTCTCTTCGGTAAACGTGTTTAAAATGCAGATGGACATGCAAAAATATGCTGAGCATTAGTTTTTTGTAATGTGCCACCACCTTTTAGCAGATATAGCAGCATCTAACAGCTCTGCCATCTGCAATGATGTTCTTTACAGATCTGCTAGCTCCCTAATGTCCTAACATCTACAACAAAATTACTTCCAAATTCATGATTGTTATGGAAAGAAAATCATAACTTCACGACTTCATGCTCGTTCTTTTTGCAGGGAATCTTCCCGATATCATCCTTGTTTTCTGGAAGCTTGAAGTTTCCTGCAAAAACTGAGGATATCTTGGAGCAGTACCAAAATTTCCCACTGTTATCAACTTACCAGCCACAGATTATTTCTACTGGGGGATCCCGACGAGTGTACCTGGAATTTTCCTTGGGGTAAGATCGTGAAAGTATGCTGGAGTAATGAATATATACTGATACCTGGGTAGAATTTTTGCAATTTCTAGTGCTGAAGTAATACCTTTTAGGCTCTTACTACCATGTTGCTTGGTTTATTTATTTGCTTGGTTTATTTTAGCACGAAGATGCTTGTGTCATGTCTCATCAAATTTCTTTTGCAATCTGAGCAATGAATCTCCTGTTCTCTCAGTTCTTTGAAGGAGGTGTGGGTTGCAGTCCTTAACATCACTGGTCCTTTAACCAATTGGTCATTTGCAAATAATATACTTCCAGGTGATCTGACTTTTTTTTTAATATTGTCCAAGCCCGACTTCAATTTTTTATTTTGCTGCACACTGAATCTCTTGGAATATTTGACAGCTCCCGAAAAGGTTGGCAATGGCCCACCATCATACATATGTAGACTAAGCGGTGCACACCATGAGAACTGGACATTTTGGTTGGAGGTTAAGTTTCGATCAGCCATTCAATTTTTTGCTGCTTCCTCTTCTTAGACTTGTTGCTATGCCTTTTTCTCTTTTGGCCATCATATATCCTGTGCACAAAAACAATAAGGTCAAGCGAGCATGAAAGTTGGTTATAGGTTGGATTATTTTGGATACTCGGTCAAGTAAATGTCAATTTTTTGTGGACGAGCTTCTTAAAGCATTTCATTATACTGCTATTTATCAAAGGATAGACCGATTCTAGTTAAGAAGGAAATGTTAATAATCTCATTGTTTCTTTAATTATGATGCGTTACTTATTCATTTAGTACTTCTTTAATTCTATAAAAAGTGAATGCTTGCGCTGTAGTTCCCATCTTCGTTGACAGTATTGCTTACTAGGTGTCATTATCATGTTTTTGAACTTAAAGCCATAATTAACACACAAATTGACTGTAATATTCTTGGCAGTAACCGAGTTTGATTTATTTTGTTTAAATTATGCAGGCTAGCAGTTCTGAAGCTTTAAGGATTGATGTTTCTGTTATGGACTTGTATTTAACCGATTCGACGAAAAGGCTGAAGGGCCTTTTTCCAAATTGGATGGACATCACAACTTTTACAAGTTTTATATCCACCTATACCTTCTAGTTTGATAGAATTTCTATTTATTCTAAGTCTACCTTCCGTGGGATATTTGGAATGTTTACGATATATGGTACGTCAAACTGAACCGAAATTTTGTTACTTAAATTATCATGTACGCTCGTCTTCGATCCAGTGTGCAAACTTGTCATTAGTGGATAAGATGACGAAAACGAACTATTTAACAAAATAAAATCTTTTCTTTTTCTTTTTGTATTTGTATTTTCTTTTAGATTTCTGCCGTTGACAGCAATTTTGTTGCTTCTCTTGGCCCCTTATGTCGAATTTTAACAATTTAGTTTTGAATGCCAATTTTAATGCAAAATCAATGGTGTTTTAACTTTTAAGAGAACGGTAAAGTATTTTGAGGAGTTATCGTCACCTTGAAATCAAGGAAGAGATGCAAAACTGTCGAAATTATACTCTCAAAAATATTCGTCAAAGGTTGCTTGTTATCTATCACTTTTCTTTATTGGAATTAACAATTTCAATGAAGTGATAAACGAAAATTTTAATTTTTTGAATGATTTGGAGTAACTAATAGGAGTCGATGTTGAAAATTTAGGGTGTGTTTGAGCCACATTATTTTGGAAGAATATATTTTGGAATAGTAGATTGATGGAGAATTTATGGTTGAAAAAGAAGGAAAAGTTATTGATGTGATGGAAAATATTATTTTATTGAAGAATGTGTGGTTGAAAATGAGTAGAAGAATGAGAATAAAAATTTTAATGAGTAACAAACAAGGGCTTTAGAATTTATGGTTGAAAAAGAAGGAAAAGTTATTGATGTGATGGAAAATATTATTTTATTGAAGAATGTGTGGTTGAAAATGAATAGAAGAATGAGAATATAAATTTTAATGTGTACCAAACAGGGGCTTAGTAACAACCGTTAAATGACTTTGAAAGTACTATGTTATGTTTAGAGTTGAAAATAACATTAAAAATAGATTGGTTGGAACTTAAACACCTGGGGTTTGATCCCTTTGAACTATTCTTAAATCATGATCATTTTTGTAGCACATATTCAGCACCACTTGAATAATCTCATCCTCATAGGTTATTATATCACAGTATCACTTTCACAGCGATATTCAAGAGATACTGTTACAATTATATAACGTTGATTAACTAGGAAGAACTTCATTTAATCCATGATAAATTAATAAGCCGTCTAAAGTAACAATTTTTTTTTTGATCCCAACATTATTATTTGTAGAGGTTTACCGTGTAATATTTTTCGAACATGACGATATTTTGTGGGTGTAATCTTTTCATTGAGGGATGATTAAAGAGGGGACACATGTTTGCAACAACAAATTCGAACTTGATTAAATGAATTAGGAGGTCTACGATCACCTGAACGATCATCTCTACTAATAATGTAGGAAACATTTAACCCTTATTTGGTTGGAATTCAAGATCTTAATATAAATTAAAGTTAATAATTAATTTTAACCACACATTTTAGGGGATTCATAACTTTTCAATTATAAATTTCATCAACTATTTTCGAAATCTACTAAAAATACTGATTTTCATCCCCACAAAACAAGGGCTTAATAATTTTTTTGACATTTTCTTTTTTATTCCACAAAGACAACGTTGTAACTCTATTTTCGGCCCACCGGGCCTGAAAATGTAATTGGTGAAGCCTTTTTCACTGGGCAGAAAAGAGTTAAATCAAGCCCATTACTATCTACCACGGTGTTCAGCCTAGGGTTTCGCCACTCTATAAGAACCGACCGAATTTCATTTACGAGACTGAAGAAAAACCCTAGAGCACAATCCCTTGTCAAGTTTGCCGCAGAAGCAGCTACAATGGTGTTTATTTTTTTCCTTCCCTTTATAACTTTGTTACATTAGTAATTGTACGTATCTGTATATAATTTGTTGTGCAGCTTTTAAGTATTATTAAATCTCTGTTGATCTAACAGGTGAAGTATTCAAGAGAGCCCGATAATCCCACCAAATGTAAGTGTTCGTCTGCTGCAAGATTTTTTTTTTAAATTTTATCGTTATTAAAAGATTTGTGCTTTTACCGGTTTCTTATACTTATTTGTTGTACTGATTATTGCAGCCTGCAAGGCCAGGGGATCTGATCTCCGAGTTCATTTCAAGGTATTCACTCTTTTACTGTTGCATTTTCCACTTATTCTTTACGCATATTTTGGGTTATATGTTGTGAAGTTTCTATGAAATTTGGAATCAAATGCCGTATATTTGTTAGTATGACTAAAATAGCACTAGTTAATTTCTCGAGTTTGAGTACTTGATGAATATTTTAGTTGAATAGGGGTATGCTACGAGGGTAACCTGAAGAAAAAAGCAGGGATCTGTTGCCATTTGTGAACTGGTCTCTCGTAAACTTCAGGGATAGAAAACTGCAATGTTATTGGGTGAACCTCTTGAATTCCAACGATTGATGGTTCAGTAAACAATGTCACATTATTATTCTTTCAGTAAGGATTTGTATTATGATGTTTGGAACTCTGCATGAATGTTTTGGTTGAGAATAATTTTAATCTGGAATTTTTGGTCACAAGGATTGTGTGCCTTGTTAAATGAATTTGCTTCAATGCATGGGTGTATGTTATTAATGTCCATATAGCCTTTATTAAAAATTTTAGGCGTTCGAGAGTTTGCTGTATATTTAAGTACAACTGGGTTTGCTATGAACTACCTGATGAAAAAAGCAGGGATCTGTTACCGTTTGTGAACTGGTCTCTCGTAAACTTCAGGGATAGAAAATTACAATGTTATTGGGTGAACCTCTTGAGTTCCAATGATTGATGGTTCAGTAAACAATGTTACATTATTATTCTTTCAGTGAGGATTAGTATTTTGATGTTTTGGAACTGTGCCTGGAAATTTTGGTTGGTAATTATTTTTTATCATAGATTCAGGAATATTTGGTCACAAGGATTGTATGCCTATTATATGAATTTGCACTTCAACGCATGCATATAAGTTATTTATGTCCAATATAGCCTTTGTTAACAATTTTTTAGGCGTTTTGCCGTGTATTTAAGTAAAAATGGGGCTTACTTTGAATGACCTGATGAAAAAAGCAGGGATCTGTTACCATTTGTGAACTGGTCTCTCGTAAACTTCAGGGATAGGAATTTGCAATGTTATTGGGTGAACCTCTTGATTTCCAATGATTGATGGTTCAGTAAACAATGTTACATTATAATGTTTTGGGGTACTATGTCTGGAGATTCTGGATAGGAATTAGTTTTATCATAGAATTGAGGAAGTTTTGGTATATGTGAGCTTTGTATGCCTTGAAATATAAATTTGTACATGACTGCATGGGTGTTTGTGTGTGCAATATAACCTTTGTTAATAACTTGTGATGTTTTATAGTTGGATGAAAATTTATGTAGAATTGGTGCCATTTTGTATATAAACTAAACCTGATGAAAAAAGCAGAGACCTGTTACCATTTGTGAACTTGTTTCTCGTAACCTTCAGGGATAGAAATTGCAATGTTATTGGGTGAACCTCTTGAGTTCTGATGATTAATGGTTCAGTAAACAATGTTACATTAATAGTCTTTTGGCAGGGTCAGTATGTAACGTTTTACATAATGTACCTAGAGATTCTGGACAGGAATTAGTTTTATCATAGACTTGAGGAATTTTTGGTATGTGAGTGAGCTTTGTATGCCTTGAAATATAAATAGGCACTTGATTGCATGGTTTGTTAGTTGTCCAATATAGCTGTTGTTAACTATATTATGAATTTGAGAGTTTGATGTAAATTGGGGTAAGATATGAATGTAACCTGATGTAAAAAGCAGGGATCTGTTGCCCATTTGTGAACTGGTCCCCCGTAAACTCAGGGATAGAAATTTGCAATGTTTTTGGGTGAGCCTCTCGAGTTCCAATGATTGATGGTTCAGTAAACAATGTTACACCATTACTATTTTCCTTGATGTTTATTTTTTGACGTTTTGGATATTGCCCAGGCAAAGTGCGTTTTGACTTATTTGTATTGTGTACACCATTAGTTCTTCAACCGTAGCATTCAATTTAATTGGAGCATCTTTAACATTGAAGTTAGTGACTGGTTTACATAAAATGCTATTTAATTAGAGCATCTTTAACATTGAAGTTAGTGCCTGCTTTACATGAGATTGCTATTGGTGAACCTCTGGAAACTCTTTACAAGTAATGTAACTTGAATATGTACACAGAACACTAGGGAGACTGCTCATGCCATCAGAAAGCTTTCCCTAACGAAAGCCAAAAGGTATTTGGAGGACGTCTTGGCCCACAAGCAAGCCATCCCCTTCACACGCTTCTGTGGAGGTGTTGGGCGAACTGCTCAGGCAAAGAACAGACATTCTAACGGACAGGGGCGTTGGCCTGTCAAATCTGCTACTTTCATCCTGGATTTATTGAAGAATGCCGAAAGCAATGCAGAGGTACATAAATCATTTTTACTGTTTGATTTGCCACTAAATTTTCTTTTCATATGATAGAAGTTAATGATTCCTGTGACAGGTTAAAGGCTTGGATGTGGATGCACTCTACATTTCTCACATTCAGGTGAACCAGGCTAGGAAGCAAAGACGTCGCACATACCGCGCTCATGGAAGAATAAACCGTATGTTTACTCATTTTTCTTTCTAATGAAATCATTTCAACCACTTTTAACTGACTCGATGACATTTTGGGCAGCTTATATGTCGTCTCCTTGCCATATTGAATTGATTTTATCTGAAAAAGAAGAGCCCGTTAAAAAGGAGGTAATCATATTTTCATTTTTACTGGATAACTACTCAAGTTTTTTAATGCATTGTATCTCAGGAAAAGAGGCTGCTTTTCTGAAATATCATTGTATGACATTGTTTTGCAGCCCGAGTCTCAGTTGGCAACTAGCAAGTCTAAGAAGGCTTGAGCTTGACCTAGAGATGCTCATGTTTAATGGACTATCGTATAGTGTTTAAGCTTGTTTTGAGACCTAGTACTGAGTTTTTTGTTGGAGACAAGTTTCATTATTTAAAAAAAAAAATTACTATTTTAGAGGATTCGGATTTGTCACATGGTTTGTTCATGCTTCTATTTTGAGTGCTTAATTTGCTTTAGTTAACTTGTTTTTGGACATTTGCACGTTACCATTCGTAACTTTTGTTTACACTCTCCTGGGCTATATATGGCTTGATAATTTGCGTACACATCTTGCAATGAATTGAATAACGTCTAAGTTTAGTTTAAAGTTACGGTGACAATTGGCTGTGCTTCTTTCCATATATATATATTTTGTTTTTCCTAATTGTAAGTTTCATGTAATTGTTTGATTAATGCATTCCTTGGGGAAAATGTATTTTTGAATTGTGATTTTTTGAAGAATGTAAAGTTTTAGGTTTAAGCATATATTATTTAAAATAAGAATGTACGGTTAAAAAAAGGAGAGAAATGTATTAAAACTTTTGTTTATGGCTGCACGGGTTTGGTTCAAATTCAAAGAGAATTTGAGAAATAATGGTTATTTTATACATTTGGAATTGAAATAGATGTTACTATTTTGTTTATTTGTATTAAGACATTCAAATCATTCAATGCAAATGACAAATTTTATCTTCAATTCTAAAATTAAAAAAAAAAATCCTAAAAGCCAAAACCATTCAAAGTAAGTACAATCGAATCAAATTGGTCTATCATGGTTCAATTCGGTTGGTTCTGGTTCTTTTTGGCCACTCCCACTTCTAGTCTAGTGAAAAAGTGGGTCTAATTTGTAATATTTATTAATTAGAGGGATTGAAGATTAAAATTTTATGTGTCTTCTGGGTTACGTAGAATTAAAATGTTTCATGTTGATAGTTTCATTGTACAAAAATCA
>CAIGRP010095481.1:0-57144 GCA_903798385.1 Fraxinus cuspidata | reverse complement strand
GTCAACAAAGGCACATCCAAACATGGTTTTACTAATTAGAAAAACACGAGTTTGATTCCGTGAAAAACATGGTCACTCGTGAAATCTTCTCACACTCTTTGTTGTACTCGACATACGGTTAAATCTTTGGCTTCCGTTTATAGGTCATATTCTACACTAAATAGGACTTTAATAGTAATTAGCTTCAATATAGTAATAAAAAGGTATTAAATGTTGATGTATAACATACCTTTATACCTGCTGCCTGCCTGCATCTGAACACTAGATTGATTGTGCGATCTTATATGAACTGAATGCATTGTAAATTTTATTTGAACAGGTTAGCTTCTTGTTATTTGTTTTAATGACAAGATATATCTTGACAGCTTAAGGTCCTTAAACGTATCTTGTTCTTTCTACAGCAAAGATTTCCGGTGGTAAAGTGAATGCCATCGAAGAAATTGATGCTTCACCTACCAAAGAAAACGGATTCATGCATGCCCGTCTTAATCAAATTAAGCACTGGTTCCTGTCTCATGCCCAATGCTTGAATTTCTTCACGATCCTCGTTCTTGCTTCGGTTAGTTCAATAATTTACGCCCAATTTTTGGTTGTGACTCGTTGCATTGAGCTCACAATTGTACATTATATTATTTCGTTTGTGCTATTTTCAACTTTTATAAACTTGTATTATTTTTCCTGGAATTTTCTTTTCGGGTCGCACCGTTTAATAGAAATAAAGGGTTAAAGTAGAAGAGTTCCTTTTATGGAATATATTTTTTACTGATTATGTTGTTGATTGAAAAATATTTCTAGGTGCCAAATCCTTTGTTTGATCTAGCAGGAATAATGTGTGGACAATTTGGGATTCCTTTTTGGGAGTTTTTTCTAGCAACGGTGATTGGGAAAGCACTCATCAAAACTCATATACAGGTTTTTAGATGTCATGGATTGTCTTCGTTGGTTTTCCTTTTAAGATAAATATGCACTTTTGTCCGTGATGATTTGAACGGGAGACATTTGACTTACTAAGATTTATATATATATTAGATTTCAATTTTTCTTCTGCAGACGGTTTTTATTATTTCCATGTGCAACAATCAACTTCTTGACTGGATAGAAAATGAACTAATTCGGATGCTTAGTTTTCTACCTGGTTTTGATGCTATCCTACCCAACCTCGTAGCAAAACTTCATATAATGAAGGACAAGTATTTGGCCACAAAACCTCACGTTCCATCAAATGTTGAGGTACACCCGTCTTTATTTTTCCCCGATAGATTATTGTTTTATTTTCTTGCTTACAATTTACGTATTCTTATCAGGTGAAGAAATGGGATTTCTCGATCTCCTTCATATGGAATACGATGGTGTGGTTCATGCTAATGAACTTTTTTGTTCAGATAGTGAATGCAACCGCACAAAGGTATCTTAAAAAACAGCAAGAGGACATAGCTTTTTTGATGAACGAGTCATCAAAACATTCCGATGATACTGATAATTCATCTGGATGAAATTTGAAATTCAATTTTCCTATTTTTTCTTACGATTAGAAGTAGAGTTTAGATTTTTGAGTGACAATTATTAGTCACCATCGAAGCCCCTGGTAGTTTATGCATCTGTGCAAGTCCCCATTTGATAATTCAGGAAAAAGCAGAGATAGCATGATCATTTGTTCTGTGTAATCTGAGGGAGATAGATTTATTTAAGGGGAAATCAGAAGCCATTGTCAACAGTTAGAGGTCTTATTTTTAAACTTTCTAATGTTCTTTGACACAGCAAGCCATCTTATTCTGCTTCTTGTGGATGATGTTATTTACTTGAAATTATATTTGATTTGTGCATATAATTAAACTAAATGTGAAATGAAGAAGGTAAACTTCATCTTCACTTCACAATTCCTTCCCCTATAATCTTGCTTTGGCCAAAGTAGACACCTTTTAGATTGTACATATATTTGTCTTTCTGAATGTATATAACTTATGTATTGTTGGAAATTGGTTCAGAAATATGTAGTTTTGAATAAGCTAGTTCAAAAGTTGAATGTGTTTTACACGATTTAGTAATCGTAGTATACTTAGTTGTTTGAAACCAATTGTGAGTGAAGAGAATTTAATGTTGAAAGTGAGCTGCTTAAACTTGGAATATGGTTGAAAATTAGAGCTAAATAAAAATAGAATAGTGACCTTCCCTCATTTTGAAAAGATGAAAAATCCACTGAAATCACTTTATAGTTTTTGGAGAAAATTACTCTAGACCATGCATTTTAAGTTTCAACTTAAAAAATCAGGTGTTTCAAATGCAAAAATCAAATTCAATTTTTTTCTTTCAATTATCAGATGATAATATATATATATGAAAAAGTCGGGTCAAATGAATCTGAGAATGATGGGGGGTAAGGGCAGGAAGTGGAAGCTATGGAGGAGGGCATCTGGAGGCATAACAATGGTGTCCAAGGGTGGTAAAGGATAAGGAAATTTGGCGGAGTCAGAGATTTCTGAATCATATTAGTATACTGTTTGATGTTGAAATGGTTGCTGTTGTAATTAGAGCTCTACACAAGGATTTCATGGTGGTTGGACAAGAATGGGCTGAAATTTTGGAGTATTTTGGGTGGTGGTGGTGCTACTACTGCTTTTGTTGTGGAGGTGGTGTGGTGAATTTGAGGTGCAAATGAAGTCTAGTGGTTGTGGATGAGGTAAAGGAGGTGGTGGTAGTGGTGGATCGTGGATTTGAGGTGAGTATGGCGATTTGGGTGGTGTCGACGGTGGTAAAGTAAGGTGGGATAGGGTGAGATGAAGAGTGATAGTAACTAGTTAATTAGATAATTGTAATTAGTTAGTTGTGCAATTTATACAATAATTTGCGACTTATTAAAAGTGTGATTTATGACTTAAAAATTATTTTGACCCATAAATTTCGTCTCTGTGACTATAATCTCGTATAATTTGTGATTAGTACGTGATCGTGATCATATCATGACCATAAATTTGATTAAATTGAAGGTCACAATGATCACCTAATTTTTAAAAAATCTCACAGATTTGTTATCTGTGAAAATGTTATAGCCCTAGTTCAAGAGTTGGGATTGGCCCAAAGGCTACTGATAATCTTTGGATGGCAATGACCTACCGCCTAGTGAATTTGGAACAAAGCTTTTGCATTGTGATTGGACGGGCTGGGTTCAGTTGTGGTCGTGGGTTAGGCCCAATCAGAATTTTATAGAAATAAAATTAAATAATAATTTTTCAATTTCCTTCCAACGGGTATGCAATACAAATTACATAGAATACCCCGGTTGAAAATGTATTTGACACTTCCTGTCAAAAATTTGGGTAGTGATGTGATGATTGTTGTAAAAATCAATAGTATAGATCTAGTCACATGAAAAAACATAAACCTTAAAGTAACTCATGATGTACATGTAGCATTGTTGTTTAATTCAGACGCAACAAGTAGTGGAATCTTCCCTAATAAATTGACTTAAGAGATATATTTGATTTAGAAAATACTCGTCTTTTTAAACTTTTCCTTTTTAGACTAGCTTGTTTCTTCAAAGAGAGACATTTCAATAGTTGTGTTAACTTTCAATTATCATCCTTTTTAAACATTACTTTTCAACATCTTTATATGGCCCAAATTCACAACCCTTTTGTCATTTTTAGACAAGTGTGTCTCTTCAAACATGGAGAGACTCCAATTGTTATGTTCTATTATAGTAAATGTGTCTTTGTTACACAGACCTTTTCAACATTAGGTCCCCACATTCTGCAGAGTTGTACGACTCATCTCTGCACTCTAAAACTTTAGTATTTTAGTCCAAAATAGTATCTGTATGGATTTTGAGTTCATTTCTCTTATTAAAGAGAGTTCTATACTTCATAACTTGAAATGCTTTTATTACAAAAAGTGATCATTGTATTTTGAGAGACGTGTGCCGATAAGAAATTTCAACTTATGGAGAAATAGTTCATCTTTTGATTCAATTGAATTTCTCCTTTCCACATTTCTTGTTCTACTTTCTGTAAGTCAAAACTCTCTAAATTTCTGCTTGTGAAATTTTTTAAAATGGAATATGTTAATGGGTTAAGTGCTGATATATAGAGGCTCCTTAAGTCATGGGTAGAAGAAATTTCACTAATATTGGACAAAACTGAATTTGGTGACATACAAATTATAATTTTTGTTTCCTTTTTTAATCTTGTTTAGCCTAAAAATAAGACATGAATATGAAAAATTTGAGTTCTCATTTACTATTAGGGATTTTTAATTACATTCAATAATCTTCGTCAACTGTTGATGTTCTTATAATTATGCTCAGTATATAACAATATCGTAAACTCAATTCACGAAGTACAATAAGAAGAAAAAGTTCACGGCACTAAATTTGAGAGTGATAATGACAAATATATCAAATTAAAATAATGGACGAGATTGATTAAATTTTTAATATTAATCTTGTGATGAAATAGACATGTCTATGAAGACAAAAGATTACTTGCACATGAATAGAAAAATCCAATAAAACTTTCCGTGAAAATGAAATAGGATTTGAGCCTTTCCTCACAGTTTAAGTGGAAGACGAAGAAGGCCACCTTTTGTACTGTCACGACCAAATCTTTGGGTGAACTGGATTGCTACGCAATATTTTCTGGTGACATTTTAATATGAATTGTTGATTTTCAGATCATCACGTGAAACAAAGTTTTGTGGGAAACTTTAATCATGTGACTTGAACACCTTAGCTTTTCATCCATTAGTGTTGGTCTTTAATGGATAATTTCTAATTAAATTCTCCACCTACTATAAAGTCTTTTTGAAAACGATGTGATAAGATGTTAAATTTGTCAAACGATGTGATAAGATGTTGAGATGTCAAACTCAAATTTGTTGTTTTAACTCTTACTATGGAAGTACATAGAAAAAATGTTATGACAAATAAAAATGAGTGAACGAATGACTCAACTGAGTAGGTGATGAAATACGTCTTGATAATTATGATGATCAAAACAACGTTAAACTCAATATTTAAGAATATAATTATATCACTTTCCCATTATAAAAATGATTGCTATTTAAAAATTCTTCCATATGTTTATGACAATTGTTATGAAAATTGGAATACTTTAAAACAAGTTTGTTGTAAGAAAATAAGATATTATAACCACAATATCAAGTAAAGATTACAAGAACATAAGAACGATATAATTTTGAAGAGAATTGAGATTTTATTATAATATGAAAAAGAATATAAAGATTATGTGTTTATAATTTGACTAACATCTTCTAACTTTTCCCAAATCATAATAAAGAGACAATATATAAGGGACAAATAGGGAACGTCTTAATCCATACAGTAGAGTTGTAGTTCAAGTAAAATGCCAAAATGTAGTCTAAAAGGAATAGGGGAAGAAAATACGCTAAACAGTGTTGCGGCGCCCAGAGGCTCCACTCTCTAGGTGCTGAGCGTTGGCTCTCTCTCCCTCTTTTACGTGGGTTGTGCCTAGACGCTGCGTCCTTGCGTCTAGGCACTTGTCTTCGTTCAAATTGTCTTCCAAAGAAGTTTTTCTTCATTCCAATGCCTTATTCAAGTAAAAAATAATAATTAATCCTACTTCTAATGAGCTTTTAAGTAGAATTTCAATTAGAATTCGTCAGGTAAACTTGAATAGAATTCAACAAGAGCATTCCAAATAGAATTCATCTTAATGTATACTTTAATTAGAACTCCTAATTATCTTCAGCAAACAATTCAGGTCACATCTAAATTTTAACAATCTCCACCTTGACCGAATTATACCACAATAAACAAAACTTAAAAAAAATAAAAATAAAAAATTCTCCAACTAGAAACTTCTCCATCAATAATTCCAACTGGAAATACTCTACATCTTTGCTACCCCAGCTAGGGAAAAAAGTGATCTAACAAGTTTGAAACAAGCTCTGTAATATAATCACAATTGAATGCATCAAAAGAAGGATTTTGGTTAGAATCAACAGCTTTAACCGCATTCAAACCATCAACAAAATTAGCAAAATTATATGTGGAATCTTATGGCAAAAAATGTGTCTATTTCTAGCAATTGAATACGGTGATACAGTCGATAATGGTGGCAAGACAGATTTACCCATATCTTCAAAATTTAACCGTGATGAATTCTTCAAAAAAGACCTCAAATTAGACTCCAACTGTACAGAAGCAACTCTAAATCCACCCGAGTTCTTAAAATATGCTAATTACTCGAAGATTCCATATCACCCTGCAAGATATATAATGAGATTTTCTATATCCCATCAACACAACACATGGCTCTTTTAATAACATTGAGAACTCCACCTTCAACATTGTACATGTACCATTTTGAATCAATAATACTTAAAGAGATAAGATTTCTTTTTAAATCTGGAACGTGTCTTACTGCATCAAGTGCGCTAATCGTCCCATCAAACATCATTATTCTGACTCGACTAATACAAGCTATCCGACAAGGTGCGTTTTTACCGATCATCACAAAACATTTTGAAACTTCTTCATATGTTGAAAACAATTCCTGATTGGGTGACATATGAAAAGCTCAAGCTGTATTCAAAATCCAAGCCTCATCATGTTTGGAGTTGTAGTCGGACATAAATGGAAACTCTCCATCATTGCTAGGATTTTCTGCAATACTTATTTCTCTTGAAATTTCTGATTGTTGATTTGTAGTTAACTTTGATTTATTCTACAACTTATAACAATCGTTTACCAAGTGCCTTTTTTTTATTGTAATAATTACAAAATTTGAAGCTAGATTTTTGACTTGCCCCTCAATCGATCACCATGAATAACGAGACCATCTCCATGATCCCCAAATTCTACAAGATGCTTAATCTTCTCATTTGAATATAGAGCATCATAGACTTCTTCAATGGCGAGAGTATCACAACTATATAAAATCGTGTCTCTAAAAGACATGTATGAAGCGGACAATAAACACAATAAAATCACTCACAAGTCTTATTCATCATATTTGACCTCCAAAGTATCCAAATCAATGACGATTTCTTTAAAAGTAGCTAGGTGATCATCAAGAAATGTACCTTTTGTCATACGCTGAGAATATAGACGTTGCTTCAGATATAATTTGCTAGTGAGACTTTTCATCATATATAATTGCTCCAATTTTGAACATGAAGCAGCAGCAACTGATTTCTTTTCAAAACGTCCTGCAGAATTTTTTTGAAAGATGAAGATGTATTTGAGATAGATTTTTCGATCTCTTCGATGTTTCTCCTCGATCGTCCTAGTTTTCGGCATCTTATCAAATCCCAACAACGCATCATCCAAATTTATCTAAGCGAGTACTGCTCGTATATTTACCTGCTACAAAAAGAATCTTGTATTGCAATCTAATAGCCGAATATCATACTTCATTATTGTCATCACGAAAAATTTCGATCTTCACGAGAATTTCAACACCAAATGCTCGAGACCAATTGTTATGAAAACTAGAATGTTCTAATAACAGTTTGTTGTGAGAAAATAAAATATTATAGCCATAATATGAAGGAAGGATTACAAGAAATATAATTTTGTAGTAAATTGAGATTTTTTATTATAATATGGAGAAAGAATACAAAGATTATGTGTTTATGATTTGTCTAACTTTTTCTAACTTCTCACTAAATCAAAATGAAGAGCCAACTATATATAATGAACATATAGATGACGTTCAAACCCTTATAGTAGTAGAATTGTAGTTGAAGTAAAATGTCGAAAATGAAGTCCAAAATAAAGCAAGGGAAGAAAAATACGCTAAACAGCATTGCGGCGCCGCAACGCCACTCTCCGAGGTGCTGCGACACCTTGGCACCGACTCTTTGTCCCACTTTTACGTAGGTGGTGTCTAGGCGCCCATCTCCGTCCAAATTGTCTTCCAAATAAGATTTTCTTCATTGCAATGTCCTCTTCAAGTCAAACAAAAATTCATATTCCTAATGGTCTTCCAAGTAGAATTTTAATTAGAATTTACGAAGTAACTTGAATAGAGTTCAACAATAGCATTCAAAATATAATTCCTCTTAATTTACACTCCCAATTATCTTCGACAAATAATTCGGGTCACACTCAAATTCTAACAACAATAATTCCCAATAATTTTTTATTAGGTTCATTGTTTACTAAAAAAATGAATAATTGGTTGAACTTTAATGAATTTTCTTGATAAAATATAAACTTTATATTTTCTTCTCCTGTAAATGGGTGCCTAAGACTTTTTGTTCCTCAAACCGACCGGTGAAGTGGAAAACTGATGTGTATCCTTGTCAAAAAAGCCTAATCCATATTTTATCCAAAAAACGTGTGTATCCACAATAACTATAACAATTGACTTCAGCACCTTCCATGATCTTTTATGGTAGCAAAAAATGAGCTTTCATGATAATTGAGAAGATCATAGTGGGGCCATCGATTTATGAATAGAAGAATCTTTGCATTTCCAAGGTGGACCTCGACTAATAGATTATTTCCATTTACTGTCCTTTTCTCTTGGTATTATTGAGAAAAATAAAATTGGTCATCCATTTACGAGCAGTAGAATTTTCGCATTCTCAACGGGCTCCGACTAGTAATTTCTATTTATAGTCTTACGTTTCTTGACATTTATGTCTCCTGTTTGTATTTCTCGCCAGATAGTTTTCGTCTAAATACTTAGAAAATAAAGATTTTGATTAGAAAGATTATTATATCTTTATTTTAACTCGTCTGACTTATTTACTTGTGTTTCATTTTTTATCACATAACTCCAGTGAACCATCTTTATCACCAACGTTGTAAATTTAACAAATAATCAACAATTTGGATTATAGAAATATTAAAAAAGTAAATGATATTAAAAAAATTATAGATGCATTCTCTACAATTTTGCTGGAAGGAGTCACTGCGACTGGGAGTAAAATGTGTCAAAACAGAATAACTACTATCATCATAACCCATAAATCACAAGATCCATATGGTTTGAAGTTCTGGATCATGTGAATGTTACAAAAGAAAAAAAAAAGAAAAAAAAAAAAAGAGAAAATTCAAAGTTGCCAAGTGTTAGAGAGCCTAAAATTTATAATTTGAAGAGTTAATTTCCACCATAATCTTTTAGATGTTTCTTCAATTTAAATTTATTGTAGTTTTATATTTTGAGACTCTTTACTTTTGATATCTATACTGTGTTTCTGACTTAAGTTAGAATAGGTAAAAAAAACTATATAGTCCATGTTTACTTTAGATGATTTTTAGTAGCTTTTGATGGGAGCTGATAAAATTTATTTTTGAAAATATGTAGATTTCATGAAATATATGATACAAAATAATTGTTGATAATGACGCAACTTTATTGAATTTTTTAACCAAACTTAACAGGAAAATAAAGAGAGTAATGTTTTGTATACATTCACCTTTATTGATTGATCACTTTTTTTTTTTTTTTCTAATTTCTCTATTTTTAGATGATAAGGGCGTCATGACCAACCAAGCCTTGCTATAATCGGACTTATCAAGATTGTTCATGATATGTTTGGATCCTTTTTTACATCTCTATGCTTATTAGACCATGCTACATACACATAAATGTTGACATAATGGTTTAAACCCATGTGAGTTGGCAGATTTTGGTACATTGATCATAATAACACATTTTTCAATCAATTGTCAAATTTTGACATATAAGAAGATGTCAACCAAGATGTACACTTTGTGTGTACAAGTAGTTTAATCCGTCTCTACGTAGTACCATATGAACATTCAATGTTCAAGATAAGATTCCTAATCACCAATTTCACCCATCAACGCAAAACTTTCCCATTAACAAAAACATTTCCATATTCTAATTTCCATAATTAAGACAATAATTAGTCACATTTGACATTGGGGTTATAAATGCCCATTATCTCCACAAAGAGGAAAAAAAAATATTGGTTAGAGCATCTTCAAGAAAAGTTGAAATATGCTATCTACCCAATTACAAATTAACATATCATGAAAAATTAAAATTGATGATAATTTTAATTTTCATGATGTGTCAAATCGCAATTGCAACAGCAAAAATGAACAGCATACGTCAACTCTTCCAAGAAACTCTTTAAAGCTTTCTATTTTAAAGAATCAACAGTTAAAATTGTGCTCCAAAAAACTCTTTAAATTAGAGAGTGAGTTTGAGTCTCCAAATTTGGAGAGCAAAATCTACCTTTTTTTTTAATAATTAAATACATTCAAAGTATTACAATTTTCAATAGAGAAAAATAATATAATAATTTGGAGGGAAGCTGGTGAAAATAAAAGATAGGAAAAAACAACATATGTATTTTTGGGGGGTAAAATTAAATGTTAAAATTGCGATGATTGTAATATGAAATATACATACAATGTACTAAATCGATAAGATCCAATCAAGTTTCATTATTCTAAAAATATATTGCTAAAATTAAGCCAATCCATGTGCTAATTGGACCAACTTTAATACATGCATTTCCCTTGTATATATTAAAGAAGCAACTACTCAAATCACATGAAAGAACAGACTAGTAACAAGTATAAACGCCAAAAGAGCAAAAAGACATAAATTTTGTCCAATCATGAAACTTTCTTGTATTTTTCCCACAAGATTTTGGTGAAGACAAAATAAAAATCACGAACTTTTTACAATTTGTGTTCATAATTTCATATAGCACAGTATCAGTCAAATAAGATAAGCTAAGAAGTGTATTGTTTTTGAATCTCTCCCAAATGGTCTCAAAACATCAACTAATTATCAAATTGGCAAGTTGATTCCAATATAAAGCCAGCAAAAGTTACAACCTAGGATTTTGATTCCGTGCGCGCGCGCGATATGTTTATGTGTGTTCGATCGAGAGAGAGAGGGGGGGCGTGTGTTGACAAAATAGCCGTCGAAGAGGGAAGACGAAAAAATCAGTCAACAGTTGTTATACACGTGTACAGATGTGGGTGGTTGTACACATAAATCTACATCCTATCCATTTCATATTCCTGTCTATATAACCCCCTCTACCAAATGCATTCTGCTCATACTTCATATCTCATTTCACTAAAATTCTTGGTTTTCTTCTTAACAAGATATCAGAAAGAAATACATATAATATAGGTAATCAGCCTGAGAATCAGCCATGGCAGGTGGAGGTGTTGCCGCGTCGTCCGGCACGGGAGGCACAGAGTTCGAGGCCAAGATTACTCCTATAGTCATAATCTCTTGTATAATGGCTGCCACAGGAGGACTCATGTTTGGTTATGATGTTGGTGTCTCAGGTTAACTCCTAATCTTTTTTCAGATTTCTTTTATTTTTCTTATCTAAAATATGTACTTTAGTAATTTACTTTGCATTGACCTTTGATCTTCTAGCTCGCATACAAACATTCATATATACAAAATAATATACAACATATCATTACTCTCTGCAATCTGTATACGTATCAGAAAAATCCACATGTGCCTACAGGAAGAGTTTGGTACACCTACCTTGTTTATTAGTAATATGGAAAAATATTAAGTTTAGTAGGTTGGTGTTCTCTAGAAGATCGACACAAGTTGTCGAGCCTGTGTCGTATTCATGGTGGTCCGAACCTTGTTCGCGCAATCCTCGACGAAAAAAAAAAAACTCATGTAGATGTTTAGCATACATTTAGTATGGTCCAGTGCTATTAGTTTTCGAACGTACCAACTTATTCGTAGTCAAGTAAAGAAAAAAGTTACTCTTTAATATGGCTCTGTCATTTCCTATTGTAATACAGGTGGTGTAACATCAATGGATGATTTCTTGAAAAAATTCTTCCCGGTGGTGTATAGGAGGACAAATGACGAAGGAATAAACAGTAATTACTGCAAATATGATAATCAAGGGCTACAATTATTTACATCTTCGTTATATTTGGCCGGTTTAACAGCAACTTTCGTTGCTTCATACACAACAAGAAGGCTTGGAAGGAGACTAACTATGTTAATTGCTGGGATTTTCTTCATAATTGGTGTCGTTTTAAATGCTGCAGCTCAAGATCTTGCTATGCTTATTATTGGCAGGATTTTACTTGGATGTGGTGTTGGTTTTGCTAATCAGGTCATTTCTAAATTCTGCTATTTATGTTTTTAGGGTATAAAATAACAATTAAACTACTTGTACATAATGCGAAACCTTGAAAAATACGAAACCTTGAAAAAATTTCGTGTGCCCTCGTCGTGATAATAGTTATTAGTTGATCGATCTTTAAACTGCATTGGTTAAAGTAATAGAATATGATAAATTTTAGTTATTTGTTAGTTATAGTCGAGCCTAATATATCAAATATATCATAATTGTTTTTACTATCTTACATTCATAGCTGTCGTTTTAAAAATATCTTACACAAAAATAGAATAATGCTCAACTATTTATAACAATTGATGATGAATATTACATTACAATTAACTAAGTGGTACTAGTTGATAAATTATCTTTAATATACATATTTGTAGTGTTTCCACTCAAGCAAATGTTTATCTGGTAGATGTAATTGCCTTTTCTTATCCCCACATATATAGCTTTCATTTAATATTTGTAATAAAAATGTGGTTACAAATAAAATTTTATAACCTGTCAAATATATCATAATTGCTTTTATTGTCTGTACTTTTATATTTGTCATTTTATTTTATATAATAAAAGTGAATTATATATAAATGGTGTGTTTGATGGATATTATTGAGAAAATAATGTATTTTAAATAGTGATATGATAAAAAATATGTGATTAAAAAGTGAGGAAAAATTATTGATGTGATAAAAAATATTATTCTATTGAAGAATGTGCAGTTGAAAATGAGTTTTGAAAGAATATGTATTATGAAAAGTTACTTATTTTGTCACGGTAATTCTTTGGAATGTCAGTTAAAATTCCACTGCCCAAGTCCAACCATGGGTGCAGAAATTCATCTGAATTGATTCCCTTTGAATCTTGTACTAGCTTTACAGCATAGTCATGTTCAACCTCAATCTTTTCACAATTTCTTGCTTTAAGTATTTTAGGACTGACTAAATCACACGTGATTAAGATTTCAGAATAAAAAACAAAACTTAGTATCAATCTTTTTAGCTTGAATTTCTCACAAAAACAGGTGATGAGAAGCCAACTTTGACTTATATTGAATGTAGGTGAAAATATTACTATACTTACACGACCACACTTACGTGAAATACTCGATCATTTGATGGTGGAAAAATGCTGATGATATATAAACTTGACTTTATATAGCTCGCAATCTTCTAGATTAGTTAAATTTTCATTGAAGATAATGTTGATCATACGTCTCCTCTTAAGTTTATGTTTTAATGTTTTTTTTGCATTAATAACTAATTCACTTGCTTGGTGGATGTATGTACTTATTTTTATGGTGTTATCTGCTAGAAAGATGATAGTGTAACGTTTCCAGCAAGCCGAGTAGGGATCTAATCTAAAGGGAATGATCTATTCCTATTTTATTTTTTTTGAGAAGTCAACTTTACTATAATAGATTATATATTTTAAATTTCAATCTCTTGCAATTATATAATGCTACACGTCTTCATCTGACTTTGCCAGTTAAATCTATCAAGTTTGAAATATTGTGTTTGAATTTCAGGCCGTTCCTCTGTTCTTGTCAGAGATTGCACCAACAAGAATCCGTGGTGGCCTCAACATCTTATTTCAACTTAACGTCACAATTGGCATTCTTTTCGCCAACCTTGTCAATTACGGCACTGCAAAGTAAGTCTCATCCCTTGTATTAATATTCTTTTTACTTTAATAATACGTTGAGATGAATAGTTAATAAAGGTGCTATACTAGTTTTTAGTGTCATCGCAATCTTAGTGTGTATCTAAACTTTCCTTCTAAATTATTTCATTAGTCAAAGAACCACCAAATTTGATCCGACGACTTAGGGGCTGTTCTCTTTGTGTTTCAGTTTTGTGTTTTGAGTTTTGAATTCATTTTGTGTTTTGTGTTTTGAGTGTCCATTTTGAGATTTTTAAAATGCGTTCTTTTTGGCNTTAGGGGCTGTTCTCTTTGTGTTTCAGTTTTGTGTTTTGAGTTTTGAATTCATTTTGTGTTTTGTGTTTTGAGTGTCCATTTTGAGATTTTTAAAATGCGTTCTTTTTGGCATTTTGAAAAATTGTTTTGAAAACGCCCAAAACGCGTTTTGAAAATTTTGACTTAATTATAACTGAAAACATTCAAAACGACAAATTTTTCGTTTTGGGTTTTCTTTATAAATTTTTAACTTGTTTTCAAAAACGCGTTTTCGAAAATGGGAAAGAGAACGCGTTTTTACTGTTTTGGAAAATCGAAAATAGAAAACGACTTGAAAATGGTAAAGAGAACAGACCCTTAATATTTCTCGTCATAATCGAATCTTATCATAAATTTTGTCGGCTCCTCGAATTCGTCTTCATTCATGAATAGTACCAAAACCAGTGTTGAGAAAATCACGTCCCTCATCCATGTCTTCATTTGTGTACCCAAGGATTTTCTCCTTTGGAGTAAGCTTACATACTAGTTTAATTATGCTCAAGCCTCAAGCATTCTTATTTTGGAAGGGAAGTTGACTATCTGATTCATTTTTGTTTGTCTTTTTCATGTTCTTAACTTCATTAATATTCTTAACCTATATATTTCTATTGATCGCAGAATAAAAGGAGGATGGGGTTGGAGGTTGTCACTAGGGTTGGCTGGAATCCCTGCCTGTCTCCTTACACTAGGTGCCCTCTTTGTAGTCGACACTCCGAACAGTCTCATCGAGCGGGGCCACTTGGATGAAGGAAAAGCTGTGCTGAGAAAGATACGAGGAACGGACAATATTGAACCTGAATACTTGGAGCTTGTTGAGGCAAGCCGTGTTGCCAAACAAGTAAAACACCCTTTTAGAAATCTACTCATGCGAAGAAATAGGCCTCAATTAGTTATTGCTGTCGCCTTACAGGTATATATATATTAGCAAGCAATGCCTCTCTTGTACATACACAGATCCATGTTGAAAATTCACTTAAATGTATTTCATTTTAATCTTTTTGAATGCTTGTTGCAGATCTTCCAGCAATTCACAGGAATCAACGCGATAATGTTCTATGCACCAGTGTTATTCGACACCGTTGGATTTGGCAACGATGCATCCCTATATTCAGCTGTCATTACTGGAGCTGTCAATGTACTCTCCACTGTTGTTTCAATTTACTCAGTCGACAAATTGGGACGTCGAGTTCTCTTACTGGAAGCTGGAATCCAAATGTTTCTCTCTCAAGTTATAATTGCCGTCGTATTAGGCATCAAAGTTACTGACCATTCGGAGAACCTTAATAAAGGCTATGCAATATTTGTAGTGATTATGGTCTGCACATTTGTGTCTGCCTTTGCATGGTCTTGGGGGCCTCTTGGATGGCTCATTCCTAGTGAAACATTTCCTTTGGAAACTCGTTCGGCAGGGCAAAGTGTTACAGTTTGTGTTAACTTGCTGTTCACTTTTGTGATTGCACAAGCCTTTCTCTCAATGCTGTGCCATTTCAAGTATGGCATTTTCTTGTTCTTCTCCGGATGGGTTTTCATAATGTCGTTGTTTGTGTTATTTCTGGTTCCTGAGACTAAGAATGTGCCAATTGAGGAGATGACGGAGAGAGTTTGGAAGCAGCATTGGCTCTGGAAGAAGTTCATGGATGACTCCCTGGATGAGGAAAAGGGAAGTGGTGAAGAGGATGTCAAGAAAAATCGACGTGTCACTGGTTTTGATCCTAATTCTCAGTTATAAAATATACAGAAAAAGTTTTCTGTGGGATGATATAAAATGTAAGTAGATAAGCAGATTGTAGTGGATTGAAATATGGTGAATTGAAGCATTTGTAATACATAAACTACGTTTTTAGATGCATCTTCTTGATCTCATGACAGTCAAAATTTCTGCTACAATAAAGTTGTGTTTAACCAATAACTTTCCTATATATCTAGCATTTATCTTTCTAATTTATTGTTGATTAGCTTGTGAATACTATGAAACATAGCACAAAAACCCTATTGATTTGTATAGAATATTGAGAAAATTCAAAGTATTATTTATCTTCAATAAACCTTCGACGCTGGACGGTTTTATTTAAGGGCGTCTCAACACCACCAAGAATCTACAGTAGTACTCTTGCAATATATATCAGTGTCAATTATTTGATTTTCTCTTTGAATTGATGAATCATTCATCTTCAATTCTCGAGTAGAACTTACCAGTCTTTTTACCTATCCACTATTAGTTGATTCCAGAGTCGTAGTTTCCAAAATCCTGCCTCACTGACCGCTATTAAAAAAAAAAAATTTATTAGATTTTTATCTCTGTCAATCCAGTATAATTTTTATTTTTTTAAATCCCTGGCTTTGCCCCTGCTCACTACCAATATTGTACATACATGAAAGTGTAATTAATTGCCAACAACTTTGTGATTATTTATTTTTCTTTTCTTTTTTTGTTACGTTAGAAGTGGTATAATGACACATTCAATCGTGTACGTGGATAGCACCGAGAGAGTAATTAACGTTTAAATAGAGTTTAAATTTTAGATGGATTGAATAACTTTGAATGATGTATAATATGAGATGACATGTTAATATTTAATTGGAATGACAACTACAAAGACGATATTTTAGAGACATCAGATATAGACTTTCATTAATCTAACTAAGTTAATATCCGCATAGCACACTCGTCAAATAAGGTGCTTTGACTAACTTCACTAGAAAATCTCCAAAATTGAAACCAGTGGACTAAATTGTTAGTGTAATCCCATAAACAGCAATCCCATTGTGTAGGAAGAAATTTATAATTTTTATTCCTGAGTTAATTACGATTAACTCCTATATATGTCCATTTTAAGCCTTTGTTTCAAAACCTACATTCTATCATCGAAATCTATGAGGTGGTTCAAAAACGAATAATGTTATTTTTCGTTATAATGATGGAATATTATGACAATTTAGGTGGATCCATTGCCCTTCGAAAACTGTGACCGGATAATGCATAGGTTTTCAGATGCAAATTTTCATAACTTGTGCACTATTTTTCCAAAAATCTAATTCTTGACTATTTTTAGGGAATCTAATTTGACAAATTCAAGCCCGGAATTCTAGTTTATGATAAGTGGTTAGAGTCTTTTCGACTGATATGTCTTAAAACGAGAATTTAACGGGCAGTTTTCCAAAATGTTTTCGTAAATTGTGGTAAAAGAACTCATATACGTTTAATATCCACGAATTTATCCGAGGTTGGAGTGCCTAAAATTAGTTAAAAAAACCACTATAAAGGGCCCATTTGCATGAAGATTACAAAAACTAAGCCATCTTTATATTGGGAGAGTCCGAGGCAAAGAATCTTATAATTATCTTTGGCTCCACTCTCCCTTGCACCTATGTTAACAGGTGGCGAAATCATTCAACTAAATCGAGTGTGTGTACAATCTTTCTCATAATTTAATTGATGTAAAATATATCGACTGAATCTTTGCATTTTCCGAAAAATTTGTTGGACATTTTGGAGAAGTAAAAATGGTGAACAAAGGTGAAGTTTTCAACTCTAAGATTACGGTTTACGTGTTGGCATGTTGGCTCCTTGCGGCCTTTGGAGGCCTAATGTTTGGCTACGACATTGGTATTTCAGGTGTGTTGATATATACATACACACATCTTCATTTATACAACATTATAGAATATAAATTGTACACATTGAAGAGATAACATAAGTATGGGATTAATTTAACATAAATCAATATTGTATCTGATAATTATTATAATTATGAAATAGGTGGAGTTACTGGCATGGATGATTTTCTGATTAAGTTCTTCCCTAAAATTCATGAGAGAAAGCTTCATGCAGCAGAAAACAATTATTGTAAATATGATGACCAATTGCTACAGCTTTTTACATCTTCCTTGTACCTAGCTGCCCTTGTATCCAGCTTTGGCGCGTCAAAAGCGTGCAGTATTTTAGGACGCAAGCCCACTATTTTCATGGCTTCAGCGTTTTTTATTGCTGGTGCCGTGTTTAGTGCAGCTGCTGAGCAGAAATGGGTGCTCATTCTAGGTAGAATTCTATTTGGGATTGGAGTAGGATTCGGAAATGAGGTATGTCCCATTGGCAATCTTAATCTATAAGATTTAGCTTCTTTTTCTGATTTTTTAAAACTGTTTAGTATTCCTCGATCCACCTTATTCTACACGTTTCAAGATACTGATAATTAGTGCATTCTCCGAAAATTGCAGGCTGTTCCTTTATTTTTGACAGAAATTGCACCTGCACAGCATAGGGGGGCAGTAAACATTCTGTTCCAACTCTTTGTAACCATAGGAATTCTAGTTGCTAACCTGGTGAACTACGGAACATCTAACATGCATCCCAATGGATGGAGAGTATCACTAGGCATGGCAGCAGTTCCTGCATTCGTTTTACTTATAGGTTCTTTGATCATAACCGAAACTCCACCTAGCCTTGTTGAACGTGGCAAAGAAACTCAAGGAAAAGCAGCACTTAAGAAGATCAGGGGGGTCGACAACGTTGATGCAGAATTTCAGCAAATCATTCTAGCCTGCGAACAAGCCAAAAAAGTCCAGAAACCATTCAAGAAACTCTTCAAACGCGAAAGCGTGCCGCCTCTAATCATTGCCATTTCTCTGCAAGTCTTCCAGCAATTCACCGGGATTAATGCCATTATGTTTTATGCACCAGTCTTATTCCAAACACTTGGATTCAAGAGCGATGCTTCGTTGTTGTCCTCGGTTATCACGGGTTTAGTGAATGTTGGCAGCACTTTTGTGTCAATTTTCGCTGTTGATAAGGCTGGAAGAAGGAAATTACTTCTGCAAGCTTGCGTTCAAATGTTAATCTCCCAGGTACGTTATTTTCCTGTACTTACACCTGAGACTATCTATTTTCCTACGATTAACATCAATAAAAAACTAAGATCTGTTCATAATCAAATTATGGTAGGCTGTGTTCATAATCAAATCTTGTTCATAACAAGATTCTTACCAACTACCACAAGCCATATTACTTTAGTATATCCTTTCTTTTTCTCATATGTTCTGCCAAGATCACATCACTCTTATAAATTAAGTCTTCTTCAAGTGCATGCAAAACATGTTGAACCACTCAATTAATCCTTCCCTTAATTTCTCTCTATCAATATTGTGATCATTTCTACTTGTTCGTGTATATCTTTAGATTAACATCCAATTAAAAAAAGATTCAATCAAAGTGAAAGTAATCTTAACTATGTTGTTTTGTGATTACAGCTTGCAATTGGATGGATTTTACATGTCCACTTGAAGGAAACAGGTTCAGTCGACAAGACTCTTGCAGCCATTGTGGTGATACTAGTATGCACATTTGTAATGTCCTTTGCATGGTCATGGGGTCCTCTTGGTTGGTTAATTCCAAGTGAAACCTTCCCAATGGAAACAAGAACAGCAGGATTTGCCTTTGCAGTGAGCTCAAACATGATTTTCACTTTCATCATTGCTCAGGCATTCCTGTCAATGCTATGCCATCTGCAAGCATACATTTTCTTCTTCTTCTCTGCTTGGATTCTTGTAATGGGGATTTTTGTTGTATTCCTATTGCCCGAGACCAAGGGCGTCCCAATCAACTCTATGGTTGAAACTGTATGGAAGCAGCATCCAGTGTGGAAGAAATTCTTCGAGGATGAAGCTCCCAAGAATCATGAGATGGCCTGAACATACATACCTACATACATACATACATACATACATACATACATTCTTTCAAGGATAATGTTTTTGAAATCAAATCTTTTTATCGTCTTTGCTTTGCATTGCAATATGTAACATTGAATTATAAGTGTTATGGTACATCGATTGTGCTACATGTACATAACAACATACGTAATGATTTATCAATATATAATGTGGTGAGATTTAATTGAATCAATATCTCATCAATCAAATAACTTACTTATTTTGACTCGTAAAATATTATGTAAATAGTTATGTACAAGAAGTATTTGCCTAAAAATAATAACCACCACACTAAAAGAAAAAAATTGCTATTAATGACCAAAGGTTATAACAACAATTCTTAAATAACTACTAAATTACTAACTAAAGTGATTAAATTTTAATGCCTTCAATTAATTATTTAATAATTAATTATTAATATGTAATATTCCAAATGGTAAAATTATTACATTTATAAACAGTATTGTTTAACTTTGAGAAATTACTATACTTCAAATAAATATTTTACACATTATTGGCATACTTGTGTGAGATAAAAATGAGTTGTTCAATACCATTGGGGTCACAATCCCAATTCAGATGACACTAAATAATTGGTTAAATGGAATATAGAATTAATGATTTATTTAATTCTACCCATCATTAAATATCACGTTAACATTACCAATAAATCACTAGTTTGATCAACAGATCATAGAACGGTACTTACATCTCACTAAACATACACTAGAGATTATATTAAGCTCAGAGATGATTGATTTTTCAATTGTAACACATTTATATCTTAGTTATGATGTTGTGGTGTGATTCAAATTCCATGTGATTTGGTATTTGGTTGATTGGAGGAAGTCTAAAATACTTGAGTTTGTAGAGTCTTAAGTTGTGGAAATCAAATTTCTATGATAATTAGGAGTTTAGCTTGAAGGAAGACACTTGGATGGCTAAAGGCATGTTTTGGAAAATCAAACTTGATAGACGGGCACTAGCAAAGCCAAGAAGAGAAAACGGGGAAGCAGCCTCGACGCTGGTCCCCTGCTGGGAAAAATATGCCGGCGCATAGCGTAATTCTACGTGGTTTCTTGTTTTATTCGGACTTTGGGACTTATTCTCCATCTTAGACTCAAATATATATATATATATCCACATTGTATCTCCATATTATAACATTCATATATTATTCTGTACATCTTCAACAACATATTGTGAGATTGAGAGTTTAGATTTCAATTGAGATTATTGAAATCTTGATATTGTAAACATAAAACTATTGTTTATAGTGGATTGTTTTCCTCCGCACGTGATTTTTTCCCGAATTGGGTTTCCACGTAAATTCTTGTGTTTTTGTTTTTTTCTTTATTTCATTATCGTCATTATCTTGCGATCCGTTTTATAACATAAGAAAATAATAGGTTATCTAATATTTTTAAGTTCAACACAAATTCATGAACTATTCGAACATAGTATTCAATTCAATTAATATACATGTATAAGGAAATCTTATTATACTTGGTTCATCGTGCTCAACCCGATTGGAGCTGTCAGCCTAACACATTTTTGTAAAACTTTTGCATTTTTCCATCGATGTCCTAAGCATTCTAATCTTTAAACGTCAAGGTGTTGTCGATATGGAATTTGATAATGCTGCAACTCTTTAATTCTTTCACAAAATACACAATGAATTTAAATTAAATTATTTTTTCAAAATAATAAAAAAATATTTGTTTTGTTAAATGTTGTCATTGAGAATAATAGAAATTATTGTAATCGAAACAAGTATTTATTCTACACATTTTTCATTAATTGTTTACTTAAAGACTTTGATCAACAGTGATTAGATTAAATGTTCAAAACATGATCGTCGAAAAAAAATGTTGCAATATAGATTAAATAAAATAGAGCATGTAATTCAAAAATTAACAAAGAAAACCATGTTGGAACATTTCATCTCACCGTCTCGAAAAAAAAAAAAATATTCATCCTCCGAATCTCGCTTTCACCCTAAGGTTTCGGACTTCAGTAGCCGGTTGGGATAGAGCCAGTGATCGTTCGTGCTAGCTTCACTGGAATTTTTTTTTCCCTTATATTAGGCCCGTGTTCATCTGAATTCCTAGATCCATCACCAGGGCCGACAATCACTTTAACCATGCTAATCTCTTCTACTTCCCTACCCCAACTAAGACTACATATATTCAACCTTTGCCACACATATGTAGATATTACAAGCTTCATGCAAACCGGGGTGTTGACACTCTCTCGGGGTCAATCGCACCCCACGTTTTGCACGACCGGGGTGCCCCATATGAAGGGAAGTATTTCTACCAACTTTTTATCATTTTTACTTAAGAGTAATTAAAAATTATTAATTAAAGATAAGTTCTCTTTCTAGCCAAGCAAATAGCTTATATAAGGGTCTTTCAAAAGATTTGCAAGATTCCAAGTGAAATAGGAGCCCTTATTTATATGGTGAGATTAGGAGAATTAATATCATTTTGAAATTTCTTAAATTTGTATGTGACCTTTATGTGTTTGGCAAAATTTTATTGACGCTAGTTTTTGCAGAACTATCCAAATTGTTGAGTCTTGCAATCATCCCTATCCCACTTTCAATATTTTTCTTTGTAGCATTAAATGCCTTATTGTTAATATAAATAATACCAAGTTTACTAAATTTTTTTTTTTCTAAAAATCCCGGGTTGCTACAGGTCCGGTCCAAGATTTTGAAGAGTGTTTGGCTAGGCTTGGATCGTATTTTTATATGGACTAGTTCAAACCTACTATAGGAGTGAACTGGTCATACAAGCATGTGAATGTGTCCTAGTTAGCCCACTAATTTCGCACATTTAGTTCAAGCATTATTTCGGCCTTTTTGCTTCAAAAAAGTGTAGGATTATTCCTCTGCAAATTAAAGTGTAATTAAAAAAAACATTAGACCTAGATGCTTTGCACGCAGCATAAAAAACTCCCATAAATAAACTGTCAACAATTGCATGAAACTGACAATTATATGCGGAGATTTATTTTTAGGTTGGACAGAGCTACGATTTAACAATCTGTACGTTGTGTTTCTGTAAAGCTAACCCATGATCTACTATCAATTTCATAGCCTACTTGGAGTAGGTACGGATATTTATAATCTTTACTCATGATGCAGTTTGCAAGAATATTAGGTTGACACATTGAGTTCACATTTTCGAATTGTACAAGTGAGACTAATGGGTATGCGAAAAAGGTGAGAATTTATTGAAATACAAAATTGGGGTTTTTCCATAGTTGTCGAAATTTTAGGTAATATTCCATGCGAATCAATGAGTTCAAAATCCCGACATTCTTTGGGAATTAACGAGTTTTTATGCCTACTTCTTATCATTAATGAGTAAATCAACGTGAACTATAAATTTATTTGTCACGTGTTCTTAGGTTCTTTCTTACATCACCTTCTCCACTGTATTGTTGAAACCTTCACATATAATATAACTAATTTCCTTGGTAATTCGGGTGTTACTATTGGAAAAATATAACTTCTATGTGCTTGCAGACGCCAAGCTGCATAAAAAAGTAAATTATCAGTAATTCAATGAGAATGACAGTTATATGCAAAGAGAACTGAAGATGGTTTCCTAGTGGAGATGTGATTCATTGAACCATTAATTGTCTTTAGGACTTATAATTAATGTTATCCCATACTTTAAGAATGAAAAGGGTAGTTTACAATCTCTACTTTTCGATTATATTTTGCAATATATATGTTAACAAATGTATTTAAAAAAAAAAAATTGTTACTATTCAAATATAATTGGTACATATTGTCGCATGAAGTATCAGCCATTGAATGACATGTAGATAATTGGGTTCCCATCCAAAAAAAATTATTAGGTGAAGTAGCTCAATTTTTTATTTTTTATGCGCTCGTCATTTACTCAATATCTAACTAGTGTGGGAATTTTTGTTTGCACTTTCCCAATATGAAATTGACAGTCACATGCAAGGATGATGTTCGATGGTGTCCAATTGAGAAGCGATCCAAAGAATATATATGCATTGTCTTTCCGTAAAGATAACCTGGGACCTTAATCTCAACTTGTTATTTTTTAATATTTTGTGGGCTTGATGCATGAATATTGTCTAAACCACCTTGAAATTTGCAACAGAAGACCATTTGGTTAGTGATTAATGTCACGTCATCCATGGTTAGGAATGACAGTTGAGACAAGTGTTTTAAAAATCGGATCAACCCCGGTAGATTCAATCGGGAAACTCGAGACCAAAATCGGTTTGATTAATCTTATAAAACCTCTAATTAAAAAATCCTCTCAAAACCTGTTAAATCGACTGACTTTTGGAAAACTCATGACTTGTTCCCAGTTTAACCGGTTCAATCCATGTAAATATATATATTTTTAAAATTTTTGTAAATGTATATTTTTAAAATTTTTTAAAAAATTACCAATTCGAATCCGATTCAAACTTTTATCCCTTCACTCTTTCTCTTTTTCGGATTGAAATCGGGTCGATTTTTAAAACATTGGGTGAGACTGTAGGAGTTCCAGTTTAAATATATGAGATTCTATTATAAAACTGTGATTGATATAATATTAACACTGTCATTCTCTTTGTGACTCAACATAGAGAAGTTATACAAATTCTTTATATCTGTTGGTAATCAAAATTTGTCCACCTGTAAAATGGTCTTGAAAAACTATTGCAAGAACGTTGAAGCATATTTATGCATAAAGGGTTAGGGAACTCCCGATTGCACCTCTAATGCTCAAATCAGGCTTGAGCGAAATTATTAAATAATTAAATTTTGGAGCGTGTGTTTGAAATGTAAATTGTAGTTTGCTCGAAGAGACTATAAAATCCTCTATATACTTATAATCTCAGTTAAGTCCCACGTGATACAACTTATCCATCTTATAATAATTTTACCACGAAACTCTAATATCGAGATTTAATCTATGTAATTTTCATTCACAACACTTTCTTAATTTCTCTCATATTTATCAAATTGCCAAGAAGAAATTTACTTGAAACAAAATATTAGTAAAAACTAAAAGTAAATAAACCAGATAAAAAAAAATGTAACTGCACAACTTTCTTAGAATTTTCTATTGTTTATGATTAGTTATATGAAGAACTTGCTCATAATAGAAAGGAATGACGACACTAACATGGTGGTCAAAAAGATATGCTCTTGTAAGCAGTGTGAACTGGATTTTATTGTCTTCTTTAAATAAAGCTAATAAAAATACTTAAAAGGAGATAAATTCAAAATGCCAACTTTCTAAATCCAATCAGAGGACAAGGGAAAAGCTGAGAAATTCTAAGTTGAACTAATATTCTTGAATGGAGTTGCTTTAATTACTTTAAACAAACTTACTTAACTAAAGATGGATTCTGATGCAAAATTGATATTAACTGTACATTAGTAAGCATTAGAAATTAAATTTATCAAAAGATACTTTTTTGAAATCAATTCCAGTGGTAATCTGAGTGTTCAGTACACGAGTGTATACTGTCGTATGTGGTATCTAATTCTTTAAGTCTTGTTCTAAATAAAATTAAAATCAACCAATATTTAAATCTTTTTCGTCACTCAGTTGACAATCTTTAATAGAAAAGAGGTGATGCAAAAATTGGCACATTCTACCTCCGAAGCTCAGCATTCAAGTATTTAATTCAAGAGAATCAAACCCACACAGATGGTTTTTGATGCGAAGTAATGTCCTCTAGCTCATAGTGGGCTGACCTAATGTATACCTAGTCTTGCTATAAAATAAGAATTTTTACATGCATAAAGCATGGAAAAGCATGCTCGTTTAGAGTCCCCAAAGGTTAATGAACTTATTTATTGGCCTGCACTTCATTAGGACCACATTTTTTCATTGAGCTCTACAAGAAAAACGAACATCGGCTTCTGTCACGAAAATTTGGAATCAACTTCTAGTATACAACGGTGTCACATCACGATAGGTCTGTCATTTTTATTAGTGTAATTATCTGTCTATATTTTATTCTTGTCGTTGTCACATACATAATCACTATTCCTAGCTGTTATCTAGTGAAAAAGTTTCATAATGATCAAGTAATTTCTTTCAATTACAATAGTTTAATATCAAGATGAAACCCATATCTAAGATGACTTCATCAATTCCAGATTTATTCCTCAGAGTCTGTAAACTTATCTCCAATATACTCTTAACTTGAATAATAACACCAAATATATGCTTTCCTTATACATCTGATCCATGGATAGTGAAGTTATATACACGAGATCTATTGATACAACAATTTCTTACATATATTTAAAACAATATATTAAAAAAAATGAATGAGTAAACATTAATTAATTTCTTCACGTTCATTCCAATCTCAGAGCCACCCAATAAGTGTAGTAGAACATTGCACGAAGTTTCCCCTTGCGATCTGAGTTACTATCTCTTCATTAACTTTTGTGCAATTTAGAATTCTGCTTTCATCTCATTTTCTGGAGTTCTGGTCTAATCCACTCCTACGATATACTTTACATTTTTTTCGTTAATAAAACTATGCCCTATATGCGGTTCCCCCAAAAAAAAAAATACACAAAAAACATAAAACTTTAATAAATGATTTCATAGGCCACGTGCATATAGTTTTCAATTTTAGAAAGCTGTCATACAGTACATTGAAAATATATATGGTATATAGTCACTTGTGCCACCTGGCTACTTTTCTATTTTCTCCATCCTACAAGGTTTGAACACACTCACCATTTCCATACTTGGAATTTTAGGAGTACAGTTCACAAGGCAAAGAATCAATTGAGGACAGGCAATTTCATTTTTTGGGCATTGAACCCTCAATTGCTTTAACATTTAGGGTAGGTCATTAGTTGTCTACTCCCACCACATGGAACAGAATTAAAGTGGGTACAACAAGAAAGGTTTTTCTTGGTGAAATTTATGAATCGAAAGGGCAAAAGGGAATTAGACAAAACCAAAAGGGTTTCTCAGTGCACTATGATATCACTTGCTACCCTTTTTTTATAAAGGGCATTAGTGTATTTTATGATTAAATTTTCTTTTGATTTTTGTAAGCACCCGTACACAAATAAAATTATGTTAACACCTACACCAAATAAATAAATTACTTTGCAGTACTGAGACAATATTGCATAGTACAATAAATAAAAAAAATTAACGTCTTTTACACTTATTGACTAAATATGATTAATATCGTCTAATCTAATATATAAAAGACGCAAGCGTTTCTAGTTTTACTAGCGAGCTTTTGTTATCAAGGCCTCCACATGAGAATGTGGTAGGCACTATCAAGCATGGTATGCTTGCTAAGTGCTTATAATATTTTGCTCTCATTTTCATAATGGAGGCGCTATGCGCAGGGTGGGGGCAGGAATAGCCCCCCTAGGCTCCTGCAAACCCCTAAATGTGGGAGAAGAAATTATGGAAATAAAGGATTATATTATACTTTTTTAATATTAACTCCACATAATTTTCTATTTCCTTTCCTGGCTACAAGTGTGACTGTGATAGAAGGAGCTTCACAATTAGATAATAAAGGAATGTTTGCTTGTAAACGTACTCATGCCGCGTAGTTAACATATATCACTTAATTCTATATGCTCTCAGTTTCATATTTTACTTTAAATTCGATTTGAGACTTCCGCAGAAAAAAAACGCTCGACACACCCGTGTGTGAAAACTCAATTTGAGACTTCCGCGCCAACACTCAACACACCCACATGTGGAAACTCAATTTGAAACTTCACTCTGTTAGATTTTTAATTGTATTGGCAATTCTGTAAACAAATGATTATTGTAAAAGAATATGATTATTACAAAAGAGTCGTAAAAGTCAATAAGTCTTTTGGGGGGTTGTATAGATTAATATGAAGTATTTGGGATCGAGTATGGAACGAGAAGAAAGAGTCGCTGGATTTACGCTAGTCCGTCGTCTAGCTGATGCTCGAGCGTCCAAAATAGAATCATTATCGTTAGGCTCTCACTCGAGCGACGCACCTCTCGCTCACCTAGTGCTCAAGTAACAGTATTTTTCGAGAAACCCTATTTGCATTTTTTAAGAGTTTTATTTATTTTATACTACTTAAAATTCTCCTATTATAAATACCAAATGCCCATCATTGTTTTACTTTCCTATATCATTATTCCAAGATCCAATAATACATCCAAATATTTAGATTATCCTTTTGATTCATGAGACCAATCAACCACAAGTTTGGGAAGAACATAGAATTCTTATAATCCAAAACACTCACTTCCTAGATATCACCAAGAAGATATTTTCTCAATAGCTTTCAGAGGTTGCTGAAAATTGAGGAAGGTTGGACCAGAAGCATAGAAGAGTACAAGAACGAAGCGTTCTTGGTGTTCCATAGGAAATAGACAATTCTAGAAGATCGGGAGCAGGTGTGAGTGAAGTACGTTCCAGCGGGTCTTGAAGATTGCATGAATTAGATCAACGAGTCTAGTGAGTTTTCTAGGTTGGATCATACTATAAGTTCTTATTGTCTATTAGGTGATTTTAGTGTTGAACTAGTAACTTTCAAGTTGTATCAGAGCCCAAATTTGATTCCTAACCCTAGTTTTCAAGATAAGTAGTTCATTGTATGTCCCGCCATATTTTGATAGCAGTAACTATGCCTATTGGAAAGTTAGAATGAGTGTTTTCCTGAAATTGATGGATGAGTATATTTGGTTGAGCATAGTGAATGGTTGGACCGCCCCATATACCATAGTTGCAGGTGTAGTTATCCTACAGATATTCCAACGTGGTCTAGGAAAGATTTAAATGAGTGTACTTGGAATAGTAATGGACTTCATGCTTTATTTATGGCTGTAACTCCTTAGTTATCCTACAGATATTTCAACTTAGTCGAAGAAAGATTTAAATGAGTGTACTTGGAATAGTAATGGACTTCATGCTTTATTTATGGCTGTAACTCCTTAAAAATTTAAGCGTGTGTCTATGCATGAGGTAGTTAAAGAGGTTTGAGATATTTTACAGACCACACATGAGGGAACTCAGGCTGTTAAGAATTCGAAATTACAGATGTTGACCACTAGGTTTGAAGAAATTAGGATGAAGATGATGAGACCTTCATGACTTCTATGCGAGCATAAATGGCATAGTTAATTCTAGTTTTAACCTAAGTGAGGAAATTCACGAATCTAAGATTGTCAGAAAATCCTTAAATCATTACCTGAGAGATTTAGGCCAAAAGTTATAGCTATCTGGGAGAGCAACGATCTACATGCTGTTAAGATTGAATAATTGGTTGGATCTCTCCAAACTTATGAACTCACCAATTATTTCAACCTAAGAAGAACAAGGCAATACCCTTAAACATTGTTAGGGAAGAAGAGTATGATTCATCTGATTCGAAATCACTTGATGATGATGAAATAGCCTACTTCGTTAAGAATTTCCAAAAAAATATTTAGAAATAACAAGAAGACTAAAGAAAGACATAAATGTGATTCTAGTTAGTTTAGAAAAAAGATCTAAATCTGTGAAATGTCATAAGTGTCAAGGTTTTTGCCACTATAGAAGTGAGTGCCTTAATGGTAAGAGAAATCAGAGTAAAGCTATGAATACAACTTTCACTGATGACGATTCTAGCTCGGATAATCAAAGTGAGATATCTACACATGAAGAGAGTGGGAAGTTTATGGCCTTCATTGCTATGATTAAAATTAAATATGATAAGGATAGTGAGAAAGTTGAGGAAGTCCGAAGTAGATAGTGGTGAGCAATCCGAGGAAGATTCAAAAGATAAGAATGAAATTCACGAGACTTATCAAAAATTATTTAAAAAGAATCTTAAGATTAAGAAGATGAATAAAGCTGTGCTTAAGAAGGTTAATGAACTTGGGTTAGTTAGAGAGAAACTAATAGCTGACTTTCAGGAGCCTACCTTATACGTCAACAAATTAAAAATTGTAAATCAATCTCTAGAGTCTAAGATTAAAGATCTTACAAGTGAACTTGAGAAGTCCTCTAGGAGAGTTATTGAGCTCATCGTTGAGAATGAAAAATTAGAATTACAGGTTAAGAACCTTCTGAGCGAACTTGAATATTCCAAGTCTCAACTTCTTACTTTCTCTAGTGGATCTCAAATATTAGACAGTCTTTTGGGGTTGAACTAGCTCGCTGGGAACAAGGAAGGCATATGATATAATCAGATCGATCATAACAAGGCTAGTACTTCCAAAACCATTTTTATCCCTACCACCAACCAACCTATGGATGTTCCTAATCCTGAACTCAAGAATAATGGTATTGTAAGACAGAGGCCTACTAGACAACGTATGACCTACTAACCTAAAAATAAACGTCAACGACCACATAACTTTGGACCTACGTTTATCCCTACCAGTTTCAATTGTGGCGAGTTATGACATATACGGCTTTGGCGTCATAAATTCCTGAATATAAGTAAAAGTCGAAATTTCAATAGACTTAGAAATCAGGATTTTGATGATCGAATTGACTTCCTTACTAATCAAGTGAGTCATTTGACCAAGTTTATGACAAAGTTGATTCGGGATAAGTCTTCCACTAGTCAAATTTGGGGTGAAAAAGAGTGATCTGGAAAAATAAAAAATTGATCACGGTATTCTTAAAGGTAAGAGCGTTTGTATATATAATTGATTATGTACTTTTAACGCATGCTTACACTTATTAATTGTAATTCATTTATTATTGCATGCATTTCATTTTTTTGTTTGATTTTACTTTTTAGGTAGTTTGATTATTTTTTTATATAATATAAAAAAGAGAAAAAAATTTGAAAAATTTAAAAATATGATGAAAAATTCTTTACTATAGCATGATATATAATTTACTTGAACATGTATGTTATGACCAAGTATGAGTTTAAATGATGTGTTGTAGTATATTTTTCATTACTTTGTTTAGGTTAATGTGGAGTACTTAGTATAAATTTTTCATGTACCATTTGCACTACACACATTATGATTTTATGATTAAATTTTGACCGCGTGTGTGAGACTTGGGATGACCGTCATCTGTTGGTAAGGTGACCTTGAACATGAATTGACCTTAATTTAGTAAACCTAAACTATGGTATATCTCCTTAAATAAAATAAAATTGTTTCATGTTATACTCTTTTTCGAACCCTATTTTTTAGTTGGTGTATTGTTTAACATTAGTATTGCTTTTGAATCTATCTAGCATAAGATAGTTTGTTTCAATTATTATATTTCCTGTATCACGTGCTTTTACACTTGATATTTGAGTTATTAATTTCAAGAAATAGGTTTCAAGAAATACAAGCCGGACATTCAATTTAAATTTGGGTATATTAGTTTTGTTTTTACATCATTGACTTGTATGATATAGTTTTGTCACAGAATGCCAAACGAGGAGATTGTTAGGTTTTTAATTGTATTGACAATTCTTTAGACAATATGATTATTGTAAAAGAATAGAATTGTTACAAAAGAATTGTAAAAATCAATGAATCTTTTGGAGGGTTGTATAAATGAATTATGAGCCTTTGAGATTGAGTATGGAACAAGAAGAAAGAGTCGCTAGATTCACGCTAGCTCGTCGGCTAGCTGATACTTGAGCGTCCAAAGTAGAATCATTGTCGTCAAGCTCTCGCTCGTCTAGCGCTCGAGCGACGGTATTTTTGGAGAAACCCTAGTTTGCTTTTTTCAAGAGTTTTATTCATCATATACTACCTAAACTCTTCCTATTATAAATACCCAATGCCCAATACGTTTTTGTGGGTGGTAGATCATTATTTTACTTCCCTATATCATTATTCCAAGATCCAAGAACACATCGAAATGTTTGGATTAACATTTTGATTCATGAGATCAATCGACCACAAGTTTGGGAAAAACATCGAATTATGCAAAACATTCACTTCCTAGATATCATCAGGATGGTTTTTTCTCAATAGCTTTCAAAGGTTGCTGAAGATTGAGGGAGGTTGGACCAAAAGCACATGAAGAATACAAAAATGAGGTGATCCATAGGAGATGGACAATTCCAGAAGATCGAGAGCAAGAGTGAGTGAAGAGATTTCGAGAATTAGATCAACGAGTCTAATGGGTTTTCTACGATGGATCAGTTCTTATTATCTATAGTGAAAACTACTGGCTTGGTCCCTGATTTTTTACCCATTAAGGATTTTCTCCGTCATCAAATCTTGTGTTATTTACTGCTTTCATTATTTGTTGCGGCAATTCAACATATGATAACTTGACTTGATAGACTAAACATTTAGAACAATTAAAGAGGGACTTGTTGCTTTTAATTGATAAACTTCATTTCCCCTTATTCACTTACTAGGTGAGTTTAGGTTTGAACCAGTAACTTTCACACTCAACACATCTGCATGTGACCTTATTATTTCAGTCGGTCGGTCAATGTATACACGTTAATCATAGCATGTTTGACAAACTATCGTAGAAAAAAAAGAGTTTTGAATAGTAATTTTTAGGAGAATGTGTGATTAAAAAAATGTAAAGAATTTTTTTTGATATATGTGTAGAATATTTTATTGTGTGAATGTATTTTTGAAAATGATTATGTAACAAATCATAAAATAAATTAATGAATGTCAACAACCACTTAATATCCCGTGGAAGTAGAAGGAACAACAATGCTGGTAACATTTTGGCCCGACCCTAGCTAAAATCCATCTGTCCCCTCTCATACTACATATGTGAATTAATTGTACATAAGGACACATACTCATCATAACATTTTGTCCACTTGAGCTCATTAATGATGACGACTAAATTTGCTGGTAAACCAATTTCTCTAGTCATCGAAAATAGAAAATATTTTATTTTCTTCTCTAGTGTGTGACGGAATAATATTTGTATAATCCAAGTGGTGCAAAAGGCAAACCCTTTCCCTTGGCCCCTACAATATACACAACACACACAAAAAACAAAAGATCTCTCAATACATCTGCTTTTGGACACTACAAATTCACACCCAACCGTTCACTAGTTCCTCATTCAGTCTTCTCCCCACTTCTCCTCATCGTCTCTCTGTCTATATATATTTGTTCTTCCTCTTCCTCAACCCATAAATTCTCTGATTTTTCATTCAAGTGTCGATCATATTTAGGCCTATTTTCCCATGTCGACAGTAGTTTATCAAAGTCTGGTGTCATGTTTTGAGTCTCAAATGACAGAGACAACAATCCTAAAGATGAAAATGGCGCCTGCACCAACAAAGGTAGACGTGGGCGAGGGGTCCTGCAGTGCAAGAAGTGATCAAAGAAAAAATGAAAATCTTGAAATAGGCAGTTGGAGTTTCCTTCAGAGCCTTTCCAAAATTCCAACGTGTCCTAAAGAAGCAATGGAAAAGGAAAACTCATATGTTCATAGAAAATCTTCATTTCCCAAACTAACTGGGAAAAGCCTGGATCTTTGTACTGAAAATTTGGGAAGTGAAACGGGTACTGAATATATCACAGGCAGTACCTGTATTTTCTCACTAGACACATTCAGTTTGCAGTGTGAAACTTCATCTCCAATGAATCAGCAACATCAAAAGGTGCATCAACAAATGAAGTCTTCAAGATCTAATAAGATGACGACTTGTTGTCGCAGTTTTCCACCGCCATTGACAACGATGAGCAGATCGAGTTCTCTCCAAATAAGGGCTCTTCGCGAAGATGGAAGGCTAATCATCAAGGCAGTCGAAGCCCCATTTAGGCATTCTTATCTGCAAACTGAAAGAAGCCACGGCCGCCTCAGGCTGTCATTTGTCCAAGATTATGATTCAAAATTTGATTCTGATCTTATAATGATCACGGGAGAAGAAACTGAATCTGACTACCAATTACATGATAAAATAAAAAACGATGCAAATGATGGAGATCATGAGCTAGAAAATGAAAAATTTTTATCAGAACAAGATGACGACGATGATGTTGATGATGAATGCTATGTAAAACCGACTGAGGCTATGGATGTAGAAATTGAAATGGAGAAAAATCAGAGGCTTACCAGGTGCAATGAAGGTGGACATGGTACTGAAGAATTGTGTAATTGGAAGCCTGCATATTGGGTGGCAACTTCCTAATATTATTATTATTATTTTTTTGGGTGCTCTTTTTTTTTTTCATTTTCGAAACCTCCAAATTGAAGTGTCATTTTACTCTCTTCCTTCACTTTTCCTCTGTATTTCTTTAATTTCTCCATAAAATGTGATGCTTAAGGTTGGCAGTTATTATCGTTATTGGACCACAAACTCTTTTCACCCCCACAAACCCTTTGTTCAAACGTCACATGTTCCCATAATGTTCTGACATTTTTATATGCATGTCAATCTTGATTTAGTAAACAAGAAAACTACAAAAATGAATCACTCAAAATGGCTGCAGAATTGTATACTTTGAAATCTTTTCTTCAGAATTAAAGACATCGTTTACTCATACATCTTTTTCTAGTTGAGTAATGTAAATGTTCATTTTCTGTACATTATATTGGGAATGACCCTAAATCGTGTATTCTAATGTGATGTATCTAGCCCTAAAATTTTTACATTAATAATTTTCTGTATTTTAAAAATAAATAATGAATTTGAGTTTTCAAACGTAGAGAATTGATTCCTCTCATTTGAATAATACTTTTAGCGCTTTCTTTTATTATGCATATTTTTCAAAATAGAGGAAAATGATGTTTTTTTCTCCCATCCAACACCTTTTTGTCACCTACCAACATCGTCAATAATGTTGTAAGAAACCATTGTACAAAAGAATAAATCCTCATGTACAAAAATGAGGTCAAGGTTTTACACCCTCTCACAATGGTGGGTCCCACTGTAATTAAAAATAATAAAAAATTACCCACCCACCCACACACCCTATGTGTGAGTGTATGTAAATCAAACCAACCCCTCTCCCCTCTGTACACGTGCTCTTGTACAAATGACTTTTCCTTTCTATAAATGGTTTTTGTGTCATATTTTTTCTTATGATAACCTTTTTTTATGTCATAGGACCTAAAATCTTTGTAGAGTTATTATATTAAAAAGAAAAAAAGATAGGTTATAATGTTATTTATTATACTCTCTGAATATATTACGACTATGTTTGGGTTTCATTTCATTTTGATAAAAAAATTACTTGATTTCCTAAATTTGTAAATATTCTCTAATCATCATGTTATTAAACTCATTGTGTATTCGTTTTTCTACGCATCTTGCAACATCAAATATGCTCAAGTAATATATGCTTGAAGACGAGTACCACTTCCTAACACAATCATCAATGTGTACAGAATATGTGTTAATATATTCAAGGGTGGAGTTATGAGAACAAATTAAATGATATATAAATTATAGTCCCAACATTATAAAAAATCGATATTAAAGATTATACGCTCAAAAAAGTACTTCAGTAAAACATTAATATATCATATCCATCGTCCTTTTTTTTACGGAATGGGTGATGAATAAAACATATGCACTTCATTTTATATTTTTATATAGGTTTTGCAACATCAAAAAGGCCAAAACAACAAACAATATTCATTTTTAACGTTGTTCATTTAAGATGTATAAATAACGCTCCCTTGTTCAGGCTCAATTAAAAATAGATATTGGGGAAAAACGTATTTTGAAATTGTGATTTTTTTGGAGAATATGCAATTTAAAAAAAAGTTTTGAATTTACATGTAATATTATGTTACTGAATAATGTGTGGTTAAAAATAGAAAAAGAAAAAATACATTTTTTTTTTCCTAAAATGGAGTTCAAAGAAGGGCTAACCTTAACAGTATATTAAAATTTCAAAAATCACAATGGAAGCAAACAAATCAGTAGTCTTTGCAATATTCATTGTTATCCAAATAACTCAAATAATTGGCTGATGGTTTTGTTTCGATTGTTTATGACAAAAAAGGGAAAAAAAATCAATTATTTTCTGACCCCAAAAAGTAATCCTTTAATTTAGCAAGATAATGAAAAAGTAAACTTCCGTCACAATTCAACAAACATTTCTCTATATCGTGTTCTTTCTTCAAACTTCAAATTACATAAGTTTCTCTTCCTATAGCTTTGTTTATTCTTTAAAATTCAAACTTCAAAACTTTTCCTCTTTTTCTTATTTTAGAGTTTACACATTATTTGAAAATGGGCAAAAAGAAAGAATACAATGAAAGCTTAAAAGGTGGAATGTTGGAGAGGAGAAAAATGATGGTAAAAGTATGAAATTTTTTATTATTATCAAAATACTATGTTATCCTTTGGTCCTACCAATTTGAAGTACAAAATTTTAATTGGAAGGATAAAATCGTATAACTAAAATTATTTAACTTATTGACCAAAATTTTGAAAATAAATTTGGTGCAGTTGATCTCACTGTCCCCATTATAGATCCACCCCTAAATATATTCAATTTTTGACTCTCTACCTTGTATCGTTGTCTAGAGAAATAAATATCAAATGTAATTCTATTGACAATTATAACGAGCAAAATGATCTACACGCTGATAAAGTATTTTATTTGTCTTAATTAACGTGGTACATGCCACCCCTGCATGTTTGAATGAATAATTAAATTTTGACTTACGTAAAATCCTTTCTCCTAATAATTGATAGCGAAGAAAAAATCAAAGTTGATGAGAAAATAAACTGGAAATTTGACGACGACGACGACAACAACAACAACAATAATAATAGCATGATCCGTTATTCCCTTATAAAGTACTTGAACCGAAATTTAAGACGTGCAAAATGTAAACAACATTTCTTGAATATAACGTTTGGATCTAATAATCGAGATGTCTGAAAGAGATAGTGAATAATGGAATTAATGCGTTATATGTTGGAAATGAAAAATGAGGTAGAAAGAGAAAATAGAAATTTAACCTGGATCGATAAATTGTTGATGACCACAAGAGAATAAGACTTTATTAAATGAAACAGCATCACAGTAAAACTAAAACTAATGCTCAACTTACGTCGCACCAGTGGTTTCTTCTTCTAGTTTCACTATCCACTCGATGACAGACTCACCACGACAACCTCTTTTCCCTCTTTGTCCATTTATATTCCGCCTCGCATATTGGAACATTCGACGCACACACACGCATGGCGCTCTTTTCATAATTAGGGTTTTGTATCATCATAATTAGGGTTTTGTATCAACTATGATATTCATTTTTCCTCCATTTTTCTAGATTTTTGGGGGTCTATATAATTGAGTTTATTATTTTTATTTAAATAAAATATTCTTGATTCCCTTTGTACATTTTTCACCATTTTATTTGTATTCTTACGTATGTTTAATCCAAAGTTTATTACCTTTATGATCTCTTTACAAAGATCATAAATAAAATAGATGGCTTTATAATTTTCTTAAAATGTCTCTCTTTGCCAACTTTTGTTGTGCCTTCAACCGTTATATTATTCCTAAATCAAAATTTCTGGCTCTATACAGTTGACACCATGAGATGTGATTTTAACAAAAAAAGGGATCTCCCACTTCTAATAAGACATAAATTTTTTAGACGAAATTGCTCAAATTCATAATGAGTTTATGGTCTCTCAACAAAGATCGTGTTGAAGTTATATATACATATAAATAAATAAATAATTTATTTCAATTTCTAACTACATAAGCCCTAGTTCAACATATATTACTTTTTCAAAATTGATTCCATCATTTTGTCTCTTCACATATCTGTATATTTTTTTGTGTGTGTGTGAACCTCTTTGGCTACAAAAATTAAGAAATGAAGCAGAAAAAAAAAGACATTATTGGTTTTTCAAACCTATGCATGCCATACATAAATATCTAGCAGCAAAGATATGTATCCCAAACCGAACAAAAATGGGGGCCGACAAAATCGGTCTACTCAGGAGTATCTTCACATGTTTTCATCATAAATGTTTGTCCACCAATTTTATACCTCAAATTAAGCCGGACATGGCTGAGAGAGAAGACACATGTGTATGATACTTGCACAAAATCTGGAGAAGATGCGTGTCAGTGTAAATATGCAATCTGGATTTGATTTGTACAGGTGAAAAGTTGCAAGTTGAGACCTGCGGAGCTATCAGACAGACACAGTTGGACAAGCATGTAACATACTCATTGGAGTTTACTGTATTATTGTAATAGACATCGGGAAAATTTACGTCCAATTTTTCAACTTTTTAAGTGGTCCTCCATCTATTGAGGCTTATAAACTTGGTTTCCCTAGGTAATCGAACCCTCAAAATCATACGTTACTTTTTCGAGGATTAAGGCGGAGGGTAAAATGTCAAATCACTTAACTTTTCCCTCTAATTCAATTGAAAGTCACTTGCAATTTTAAAGTCCAAATTGACGACTCAGTCACATGCAAACCAGATTTATAATTTTAAATAGATTGAAGGCTCAAAACCTTTGTTTTGAAGTTTGGAGAACTATGGTCGCATCATGCGAAAGGTTGGTGATGGTGAAGGCATTGGGTTGTGTCGGAACCATCCTAGAACCGTCAAGATTTTCAAGATAGGTGACGAAGCAAAAGCAAGCCGGAAGTAAGATTATATCACCCCTTTTAATTAAATATTTATAATATGATTTAAATTGAAAACATAAAAATAAGAACAAACCCTGATTTTCCCTCTAACAAACTATAAACCCTTAGATATGGATTACTTAGAAGATATAAATGTGATACATGTGGGAATCAACCCGAAATTTTCAACATATGAGAAACAAAAATAGAGAAAACACACGCCAAAGAGAAAAGTAACCACACGCACAAGACAATATTTATGTGGTTCGACCAATTTTGCGTACGTCCACGAAGTTGCAGGGATTTCATTATTATCGTGAAAAAAATACAAAGTGCAGCCGTACAATATTTCTCTCTATCTAAAAAAGAACTCTAATCACTAAAACTGCGTTTTCTATATCACGCGCACATGATTCACAATGTGCAACAAAACGGACCAAAAAAAATTTCCTCGGCCCAAGCCGGAGCTCTCATGGACTAAGACTCAAAAAATCTCTCATTAAAAAATCACGCAACATTATTCGGGTCGGGTCATTAACCAGATCAAACAAAACTAGACTCCACAAAGCCCAACAATACATATTCTTATTAAACAAAACTAGACAATATAAAAGCTTTTAAATCCGTTTAATTTGCTTAATATTATCCAAACAAGCCCACTGCCCACTGCCAGACTTTACTTGTCCAATTTGTGGTACGTGATGCACGTGGACATTTGTTAGTATCTCATGTATAGAAAAGGAGCTCCATCATCGGGTCCAAAGTCCCAATCTATGCTAAATTCTTTTGACCAAATCATTAAAAACTCCGTCACCTCACAATCATATTTTGTTGGTTATTATCTTCAGTGACTTACTTAATAGCAACATAGTCTGATATCTCTAAATTAAAATCTCAATAATTAATAACATCTCATATTTAATAAGATTTTGTAAAATCGATTGTATTCAATAAGCATAATTTAATGTTAATACCGTTGAATATTTATTATATTTTAAAAAATAATAATTAACAAATTTATGTGAGATTATTTGAGATAATTATTTCGTATTTTTTTACGCTTATCAAGGACGTTGCTGATGATTCCGTGTGTTGGGACTTTTGAAAGTTGAAATTGCTTCAGGGTGGCCTGTGTGATGGAAGGATTCCTTGATTTGTGCAAACAAGTTTCAATCTTTGAGCATTGTTGATGAAGAAAAAGGTTTGATATTGGGAAGAAATGACTTGCGTATAATTAGGACGAAGAAATTTAGAACAAACTCTCACTATTCCAATTATAATAAATTTGATTTTTTTTTATATTTCGGTCTCATATTCTTAGCATTTAATTTTTAATTGAAAATGTGGATCATTCTTGCATTTATTTTTTTTATTGGAGATATGCATACCAAAACTGATTGGAAACTCACAAACATTAAATATGTAAGACTGAATCAGTATGATGAAGACTTTCTAACTATCTAGAAGTATGTACTGATCTCAGAAAATATGCATAAAACGATTTTTTATTTTTTTTTAAGCATATGTTCTACAAATTAATAACATCCATTAATTAATAAGTTGTTATGCAATTGATCGTATTAATTTACAGATGTGACACTATGTTATAATCTGATAATGTCTAATCGTGATAAAAGTTGACAAATTATTTCATGTCATCCAACTTAGGGTGAATATCTTATTCTACATAATGAATATAGCCATGAAAATTCTGTCCGGGTAATAATGTCTGCAGAAACTCTGATAGATAATTATTGAAAGAATATTCCGTTTACCATAGCTAGTGCATCACTTTAAGTTCACTAAAAGTAGTAAAAATAATTGTGAAACCCATTGACGTGCAAAGACAGTCGCCATTCATTTGGCCTCTATACTTTTCAAAAAGTGGCATAAAAAGTTAAAAAGAAAAAGTCACAAAAAAGAGTGAGACCCCTTGCAAGTGATAGTAAGATCTTTTCTCCCGATAGTTGGGAAAATTAACTTAATATGTATGGACCATATATATATGATAATAATTAGATGCAGTACTTAAAGCAAACATGTCCTCTTTGTTATTGTCTTCGAACTCTCAAATATAACATATCTCTATAAATCGTGATATATCGTAAACCATAGCATAAAAGAAAGTAGTAGCATCTAAGAGACCAGCATGGACATGTCCACGATTGCATTTTTTTTTTTTTGAAGGGTATGTACACTCTCAGTATAGTTGGTACTTGTTCATTTGTGTCCACTGGATTGTTAAGCTTATCCATTTGATTCAATCTTTGGGATATCCTTTCAGTAATTTAGATCAGAAAGACAGAGAGAAAGGACAAAGTAAAGGATTGCTCACTCAATCTTTAGATTTGAGAGAGAGAAAGAGAGGACATCTTCTTTTATGTAAAGAGAAGAAACAAACTTCAATTATTTCAGAAAGTGGAAAAGATGAGTACCCGCAATTAATGGAGATGGAATATGGACACAAGTATGGAAATTTCGAGCATGGAAGTGATTATGAAAATGACTATAAGCTTGAAACATACCTTCCACGATGCATCATGACGAGATCAAGAAGCGTATACTTGATTTTTCCAAGCCTTGTAGTCTAATTAAAGTTTTTCTATAGCTGTCCTTCCTAAAATTTATTCTGTGCATTATTAATAATAAATAATCCGCCAAATAGACATATTCTTACGCTTCCTCTAGCGGAGAAATTGTGGCGGTCATAAACGTGTAATACAATTCCCACTTGAGGTCATTGATCTTGTTAACTATCTCATCTAAAAAATTTAAACTGATAAAGAAGAGTTAAATGTATTATTAAATGTCATTTTCTATACGTCCTCTCATACACATTTATTTTTTCATCAATGATCTAACGCCCGAGTGCACATTTTTCATATAAACAACAATCACAATCCCCTTGTGCACTTTGACCTCTTCCTAGCTTTTGAAATCATATAATGATAACTGTTCACAAAGAATAAGCACCAAGTTATTCCAAGGAAAAAAAAAAGGCTCTTTTCCTCCATGATCTTTTCAAAAGTTATGGAATCTAAACAAATCTTTATGACTTCCCCAACTAGCAACAAAATAAATACGTTTGTAGATTAATTGCATTACAATGGTTGATAACTCCAATGAGGTAATTTCAATTCCCGACTACAAAACGTTAACCCTTGCTTGGTCGATCTTGAGATATATATGAATCATAAATCGAAGAACTAGACGCTTTAAAAGGAGGATGACAATTATTACCATTTTTTTTCAGAATTCGAGCCTACAACCACAGTAGAGTCTAATCCTATTTTGTAGCAAAATCACACAATTATTATGTAAACAATAATTGATCATCCATGTTTTTCATGCATTTGTAAAACACCTAAAAGACTTGTTTACATCCCGGAGACTCAATAGAAAACTCCCCAAAAAAAATGAACATTTGGATCAGAAATAACAAGAAAATAATGATCTGAACTTTGTTATTCCATAAAACCAAATACCCAAAGTTCCATTCTGCACAAACATATGGCCCAATACGAAAATGAAGGTACAACCCAGCTTTCTAAACCAATTTAAAAGGCGGGAAATATAAAAATGCACACTTAATTACGGATCAAAACTGAAAATTTTGATTTTTTAACATTTCATTGAAAATTACGGTCAGAAAATTACATTTACAATTATTCTGACCGGATTTTCAATGAAATGTTAATATGCTGAATTTTTCAAATTTACATCTGAAAAACAGGTCTAATTTCCTCGTTTAAAGATTGGAACCAAATGACATCTTCCGTTTAAATTGTTTTAATAAGCTACAAATAGAAAGAAGTTATCACGCGTTTAGGATAAGACACCAGAAAAATCTACAGAAGGACCCAATAGAACAAGAGAGAATAGAGCACTGTTATTGGTTATTGAAGGTGCAAATTAAGTAAACAATGGTGGAAAATAACACCATACCTATCAAAATAGAGGACCAATCCCATTTAACATGCAAAAATTAGGAACATCACTGATTGAAGGTCAGCAGTTGTAAATGTAACTTAATGGTTAAAAAAAAATAGAAAAGAGAAACGAGTTAGAGAATAAAACACTTGCATTATTCTGCAGTGGCAAAAGTAAGCTATGAACGCAACAAGATACATGCCCCGAAAGCTTTATCATGAGGAACAGAAAAAAGAATACATGTGCTCGTAACTTCAGGTGAACCACAATAACTAATATAAAAGTGGTCAGTCATCATATGATATTTCCGAAGAAACCACCAGCACTATACATGACATTAGTCAGAAAAAGTGATGTGTTCTTATGACAAGCACAATATTCATATTCACATAGTACCTTATAGGCATGGCAATCCATATCATAACTTCTACCTCAAGTCCATGAAATAGAATCCAGATGGATGAATTGCCATTATGTCAAGCGCCTGACCAGCATCTTTGCAACTGCAAATTTTCTTGTCAGGTTTGTGAATACATTGTCAAAGCGAATCATAACTTTTGACAAGTCTCAAACTTGCATTTATTTCCCTGGAGATGCAAATGACAATCGGTCTTTGTATCGATTTCGGACAAGATCCTTTGGAGATGACGTCTTTGCTCCTGCCTGACGCATAAGCCCTGAAAAGAGTGAATTGTCGATTGTAGTCCCAGGTTATAACAAGAAGCATAAAGAAATTAATAGCATATCATCTGCAGCTCCCATAGCATGGAAAAATAATTATGAGTAACAAGGACCTGAGAAATGACTCGATGGAATATGATTATCAGCATAAAAAAATCATTTGAGATCTATACCTTTGACATTAAGTGAAAGTATAACTAAAGTGTTTTTGCTGAAACTCAATCTAAGATTTAAGAAAAACATTCAGATAAAATAAGCAGCAACTTCAGACTACCCAACTTTAAACAATTGAATGCTCGCCAACTTACACGTGCAAAAAGTTAAGAGGACTAGTTTTCCATTTAATGTTTCGCCCATCAAGACATCTTGATTGATTCCATTACCATTTTAAATTTCAAAGTCTAAGAGGAAGTGTAACTCCTTCATACACATTTGAAGATCAAAAATAAGGACAAAAAGAGCATCTAAGTGCAGAATTGCAGCCCAAGAACTGCTTTGGGTTGTATCGTAATATGTTGCAGTCCTTAGGAAAAGACAGGTAATTATACTGAGAACAAACAGAACTCAAAGCAGAGTGAGAAATTTCTCTCTCGTGGGGAAGGAGAGAGATGAAAATAGAAACCATTTTCAGAACCTAAGGAACCAGCAGCAATAGACAGTATGGACACTATTGCATTCATGTCTACAAGATAAGCCCCTGTTTGATAGGGATTTTTTGAGAATAGATTTTGTGAAAATTGATTTTTTTGGAGAATGTGTGGTTAAAAACATATGGAAAAGATATGGATCTATGAGAAAAATTATTTTATTGGATAAATGTGATTGAAAACGTGTTTTAGAACATGGTGGGCAAATGGAGCCTAAGCACACTCGTATTACTTTTTGGGGAACGGAGATATATTCATTTCCAAGTTCGCAAAATAATAGGAGCAATGTGCTCATAACTAAGTGCAACTTTGCTCAACCAGACAGTTGATATCAAAATTTTCATATATTACATTCACCAAGACGTTGCTTCCAAACACGTAGATCAAGTAAAAACCACAATGGGTTCAAGAAACTAGCATATACCACTATTAACACCTAAAGGCGATTCTAAACATAATGCCGAAGTAGATAAAACTTGCCTCGTTTCCTGTCGAGCTCTTCATCAAGTTCTTCTTTCCATTTCCTTTGCCTATTAGAGAAGCTTGCGCTATCAAAAAACAGAAGATTTCACAGTTTCAAGCTACAGGAGAAAGAAATGGTTTATTAAGTAGCTCATTATGAATTGTAAACAGGTGATAATTTACAGACCTTGGACTAAGTCCCGGTTGAGAATCAGGAAGCTCTATAACATTCTTAGAAGCTTGAAAGTTTACATCGCCAATGTTTGATACACATCTGGAAGAACTCCCCGGGCTTGAGTTGTACTCAAGGTCAGCAGCAGTGGAAAGTCGTTTGTTAGCCACCCTATTGGGTGACCTACTTTTAGGAGTTAATTTCGAATCATCTGAAACATTCTCCTTATTCACAGTCCAGACAGGACTTCGAGGTCCAGTAACACTAGAAGAATTATAGAATTCTTCATATAGAGGTGTTTGCAGCTTCTTCAGATCTAAAGCCTAAAAAATTTTGATGAAGTATAGACAAGACTTCAATTACACCGAAGAAAAATGCATTGAAGAAATAATAAGGTATCCACATCAAGTCATATTCTGACAGCCTATGCAGATGAAAATAATACCTTTTCATCCAGGAATGCCTTAATCTTTGACTCAGCTACTTCGTCATCATCTTCAGCTATTGATGGCTCACTTGGAAATATGAAGCCACAATCATACTCACCAGATGCTTGAGGTCTATTCCCAGGTTCAAATACTTGACTTGGAAGCAACCTTCTTCCAGTTTCCTCCACCTCTGAATTTCCATCAAGCTTGCAAGGCCAATCATCATCAGGGTCACACATTGGATTAAAACTCTACATATAGAAACAGTGCACAATTTGATTAGCTTTGTAGCTTTCTATTGCAGAGAATCATACTTAAGAAACACGTGAAGATGATTCAGTAGACAGCCTATGATGAAAACAAGCTTTAACCAACAAACTATAGAAGAAATCAAAGGAATATAATTATTTACAAAGATCGAATTAATTATGAGAGACTCAGTGCTTTAGATTTAAGCAGTCTTAATCCTAATTTGAAATGATAAAAAAATACGGAGAGTCCAAACATAACAATACTAGTCCAAGAAGGCTTTGGAAGATTAAACTCTTGCCACTTGCTACCTGATTAAAATCACATGTAAGCAGACTAGATTTATATTTCATTGTAGCACCAAATTCATCACTGTCGTCTATTTGACACATGTCGTCGTCAAAGTTCACTGGTTGCCAACAGGATCCTGTACCTGACAACTCAGGATATATAGATGAGCATCTTACACCACCCAAGTCACTGACATCTTTCAAACCACTGCAGGTCATCCTTGTCTGAAAATTCATTCTACAACATGAACAGAGAGTGAGAACGTCAGATTCTGGTGAATCCAAAAAAACCGAATTCCATTGCAAGAAAAGCACTTACGACATCTTGAGGTCAATTCCAAGCGCTGTCATCCTCTTTCCATCGCTATCCTTCTGATCTAGATACTTAAATTATAAGAAACACAATTGTGGCACAGAACTATAATATTTTATACAATAAACAAGAATTTGCTGACCGTAAGTGAAGTGTGTGAAACACAATGGGATTTCTGACATTCTCCAGTCACAAATGGATGCTGCAGATCACAAAAAGAAAAATGCCTAATTGAAAACTTCACTGCATAATATTTCTTATTTCTTAAAACACCAAGATTTGTCACACCACAGCATAGAATATAAACATCTAACAACGATGTGAGCTGTTTATGCTATAGTCACTACGAAAAATTTAAGATAGGAAGCAGTATAGAACCACCTTTAATAAATCTGATGCAGAAGGCCTAAAGTCAGGTTCCCTGCCAAAATGTATGAGGCACACTAAAAAGTCAAATAAGAAAATCAAGTAGAAAAATTCATCAGTTTGGATTTTTTTCTTCTCAGCACAATCCAATTACAGCTCAATAGCCCTGACTAAAGGTTTTTTTTTTCTTTTTCTTTTGGGGGGGTGGGGGGTAGGGAGGGGGGAATAAGCAAAGTAAGCACAAGAACAAGCAAGTATTTATGTACAAAAAACATACTTCTGTAAACATTTTAACAAGAAGTCCTTAGCCTCAACGGAGAGATGCTCAGGTATTGGTGGGTGAGATTTGGTAGTCCCCACATGAAAGAGTGCAGCAAATTCCTGAAAATTATACCATCTGTTAGATCTCAAAGTAATTGGCAAAAAATATGAAGTTATTGTCACCCTTACAATTAATGGTTTCATAATGGTTCTAGAAAATAATTGTATACCTCCTGATACTGCTGGCTCCAAGGAGGTTTTCCGGTGGCCATCTCAATAAGAGTGCATCCAACACTCCATATATCAGCAGAGCTATTGATATTTTGTGGAAAATATAGAACATGTGAGTGGTGATCAGTAAAGTTTGAGTTGCTAAACAAACAAAATGGACAAAAAATGGTATGGTCCAAAATTGAGGGTGCTATTGGATAGGGGAAAAACACTGAGTTAAAAAGCTTGGAAAAGAAATGAAAATTGTGATTTAACAGGTCAAAGAAATAAGAAAAATGCAGTGCCAACCAAATAGGTGGGAACAAGATTCTCAGGATAGCCATAGCTTAGTCTATATCCAAACATAAAATAAGAAGCATCAGGAGATTGCAGGTCCCAAAATAGGTCCCAGTTCTGGTTTCTGATATGATTTAATTTGAAATTTACTACTGGTTCATAAAATGTCAAAGGCTAAAACAAAATAAAATGAATTAAGAGTTATTATAGTTAAAGCACTGCGATTAATGCTACTTGGTTCAATCATCGGTAGTATCCTCACATTTCAGAGTATCATACTGGAGGTAATATAGGAACGCCACTTCAATCTACCAAATATATGAAGATTTGTGAAGATGTTCCACGCATTACTAAAACAAATGCAGAAAATGAACAGATGCAAAGTTGATCAGTTACATGAACTGAGCTGTGTTTTTTTACTCACTAGCTATGACCAGTCTGGCGAATAACTTCAGGTGCCATCCAATACGGAGTACCCTTCATTGATTTGGCACCAGTCATAGTAGCCTGCAGCAGAATTCAAACCCTAATTAAGATGAAATAGCTGGCAAAGGATTACATTGGAAAAAATAAAAAAGATTGTACCAGTGCAACAACTTTCTTGGATGCACCAAAATCAGCAAGTTTAATGCAACCCTTGTTATCAACAAGAATGTTCGCCCCCTAATAAGCAGGCACAAAATCAGTTTCAGAGAGTTACTAGCATGTAATACATCCAAAACTAAAATAAGAAGTATTTGAATAAACAATACCTTAATGTCCCTATGCATAATCTTATTTTGGTGCAGGTATTCTAATCCAAACATCAGTTGTTTCGTATACATTCTGATAACCTGCATCGCCAACAAGAAGGGGGGGTTGCAAATTTAGAGAATCCTAGATATCTTAATGGTTTGACAAAAAGATATTAAAGTTAGAAAAATAGACTGCTTGCAGAAATTTTGAAATATCTCTGCAGATATGAAAGGATCAAGAATACTAATGGCTCAAGAGCTCAATTTTTAAAACTAATAATTCACAGACTTGCAAAAGGCCCATGGATATAGGTCTCTAAACAATAGGTTCAGAGGATATCAATTTTTTTTAATAAATTTCACAAACAAGGATGATAATCACTTACAGATTCTGGAAAAGATCCAAATTTTCCCAGTAGCGATGAGATTGATCCACCAGGAACAAATTCCAGTAATATATTCAACGAATCCTCCTCTCTTGCAGTTCCTAAGTATCTCTGTGAATCGAGAAAAAAATTACTCAAAATAGAGATCAATCACCCCACCCTTAGGAATCAAAACAAACAATTTTACTCACTACAATATTTGGATGTGAGAGATTTTTCAGTAGATTCACTTCTTTCTCAAGCTCAGTGATTTGATCCTAAGAATTCAATACAAAAAATTCTGTCAAATTCGAAGAATGCATTTCAAAGTTCCAATCAACACTATTTAATAAGATTACTTTCAAATATGAACTGAAGATCCGATGTATGTGTAGACAAATCAAAGTATTACAAAATTAATAATATACAACTACCATTTCAAGCAGAACCAGAACAATGCTAAACTATTGAATCAGAAGAAATATCTATTTAAGTATTATTCGAAGCTGACATAACATAGAGTGTGATTTGATCAAATTTGCATGAAATCAACACAAGAAATTCAGCTTAATCTAATAACATTACCTGAGTTATCTTCGAGGCACTATTCACCGCAATTGCAACCTGTATATAACAAAAGGGCAACAGGAATATAATCACCTCAAATAAAACCCTAAAAGAGAGCAATAACATTCTTTAAAAATCCCTAATAAAGCAAAACAAGTTTACCTCTTTCACAGCAAGTAACTCTCCAGAATCAAGATTCATACCCATGTAAACCCTCCCAAAGGCCCCGCACCCTATCAACTCCCCCTTCCTCCACCTGATCGGCGGCGGCTGTTCCACATTCTCCTCCATTTTCACCCCTCTAATCTGAAGTGGTACCGCCTCCTCTTTATTAATCAATACTCGCTCTTCCTCTTTCACGGCTTTTCGTGGTGGCGTCTCTGGTTTAGAAATCGGGGGCAGGGCGTGGAATGGGGTTCTCGAAAAAAGTCCGATTCGGGAATTTCGAACACTTGTCCCGATTTTCTCAACGACGTCACGGAATCCACCAGTATCTTCGCCGCCGGGAGGTTTGAAGACAAGAGATCGGCGCACGGAGCCTATAAAATCTTGCATCGAAGTGAGTTGTGAAGTAAATTTACTGAAGATCGAATTAGGGAGAGAAGCTAAGGGATTTTCTGGGTTTACATTTGACAATTGAGGAGTGAGAGAATGAAGAACAGAGAGAGAAGAGGGAAAAGCTGGGTTTTGATATGCTCTTTGAAATATTAACGGGAGAAATGGAAGAAGAACTGATATTTGGGAAAATTACAGAAGTGGTCCCAAATCTTCAAATTTTTAACAAGCCTTGCTCTAACCTTTAATATATGACAACGGAAAATCTCAAATATTTGAAAAATTAACAGGTGAAGTTCAAATTGACGAAAACCATCCATTTGACTGTAGTTAACAAAAAAATAAAAACTTTGACCCAATTAAAAGGTATAAAACACTAAAGCTTAACTTTAGCATTAATGTTTTCTTAAATATTATTAACAATTAAAATAATCAAACTAAAAATAATAATAAAAAATCTGCCCCACCCTCCACCAATTCCCACCCCACCCCACCCCACCCCATCTTCATTTGGCATTTGCTGTTTTTAACACTGCAAAAATCGGGAAGCCTAAATAGGGTCTTCAATTGTCATGAATTTATTGCTCCGATCTTTTCACTTTTTTTATGGCCCCTCCAATTCAAAACCCTAAACCCAAATCTAGATACCCGATTGTTTTTGTTCTTTAGGAAAAATCAAACTTTTTCATTTTTGATTTAATGAAGTGAAAATTGAAAAACTATATATATATTTTTTTAAATATTGATTATTGTTTATTAATTGATTTTCGAGCCTGACTGGTTAGTGTAAGAAAGGGGAGGCGGAAGATGAACGGCGGCGTTGGTGAAGATGTGGTGGTAGCTTCTATCGCTCTCGTGAAAATTCTATCAGGTCTTCGAGGAATGAGTGGCTGTTAGGGTGCGTTTGATTGTAAGGGTGGAAAATGGGTGAAAAGAAAATGAATTCCAAAGAAAATAATTGCGTAGTACTTGTTTTCCAGTGAATTGTTAATTAAATGTGTTTGATTGGTATATTTTTCCACCAGAAAATTTTTAAAATTTTGGATCTTTTTGTGTTCGTTTGACTTTGTTTTACATGGATATTGTCCTTTAAAGTGATAATTTTTTCCACAATTGGTTATAAAATTTGTATCCATTGCCAAAAAGTTAAAAAAGAAAAAATCCTAAAAAAATATTTTTTAATCAAAATTTAGTGTTCGTTTGGTTTCGTTTTACATAGAAATTATATATTAAAGTGAAATTTTTCAATTGATTATGAAATTTGTTCCAATTGCAAATAAAAAAAAGGTAAAAAAAAATTTAAAAAATTGCTTGCTGGAAACCAAATTCTCACAAAAAAATGTGAGAATTGGTTTTCACCAAAAACATGGAAAGATGGGCGCGTGACTGGAAAACAAGAAAGTGATCAGCCTAGAAAATGTTGCCAATCAAACATCCATTTTTTGAAAAAGATGGAATTAATTTGCCAATTCCATGGAAAATAATTGGTATCAAACAAGGCCTAACTGTCTTAGCCATTTTTGTTGATTTTCTAAATCATCATTTAGACNAAGAAAGTGATCAGCCCATAAAATGTTGTCAATCAAACATCCATTTTTTGAAAAAGACGGAATTTAATTTTCAATTACATAGAAAAAATGTGGTATCAAACATGGCCTTAAAGAAGTAAAATAAGGTAAAACGTCCATACTTGAATTGTGTGGTTTGGATGGATCTTGTAATCAGGGTTTGGTTGTTTGCATTTGATCTGTTCTTGGATTGTTAATTGGGGGAGTAAACTCCATATGGTGATTAACGGTTCTTATGGCTCACAGTCCGTGCTCATGAAAGACTAGAATCGGCCGTACGGAAGTGCACATTAATTGATTGGATGTTGAGGGCGAGGGTGATGGTGGGGAAGAAGATGAAGATGGGGTGGACGGGAAATGGGGGTGGGGTGCGGTGCGGTGGATTTCCGTATTGTTTTTAGTTTAATTGTTAATAATATTTAGGAAAATGTTAATTCTAAAGTTATTATTTTATCCATTTTAATTTTGTCAATATTAGTTAAAGTCCACTTTTCTTGGTCAATTAACAGTTTGAATTCCAAATGCTAATTTCTCAAATGTTTGGGATATTCGTCAACATAAATTGAAGGTTAGAATAAAGTCTGCTAAAAATTCAGAAGTTTGGATCTACTGTTGCAATTTTCCCTTGATATTTAGCCTATGTTTGAGTCACATTAAAATTTTCATTCACATTCTTCTACTCATTTTCAACCATACATTCTTCAATGAAATAATATTTTTCATCACAATAATTTTTCCTTTTTTTTAACCACACATTCTCCATCAATCTACTTCTACTCTTCCAAAATACATTTTTTCAAAATAATGTGGCTCAAACACACCTTTAGGCATTTTTCTCCTATTTTACGTTTCGGCCTCCGAAGTTATTCTGTTTATGTTTCAACCCATAAAACTTTGTAAATGTTGACGAATTGGACCTAACCATTATTGTTCTAAGAAGCGTGGCGACAAAATCAAATTTCAAGCTTTTACGAGCCTAGAAAAGCTTAGACAAAAAAAATAAGAGTAAAAAAATGTAAAACGTAAATAGATGACAATGTCAAACTTCTAGTTTGGATGAACTTTTCAGAGTATTGCTAATCATAGAAAGAACTATAGGGCATATTGGACAAAGACACATAAACAGAACTAACCCCAATTGCTGGGAAATGCAAAACAATGGTGTTTAGGAAATTTTATCAAGTCCTTGTTTGATTTTGATTTGTTGACAAATAATTTTGCAAAAAAGTAATTTTTTTTTTTGGAAGAATGTGGTTTAGCCCTTGTTCGGTGGAAATTAAAATTTCAATTTTAATTTAAATCAAAGTCTATAATTAATTTTAACCACGTATTTTATAGATTTTCAATTTTTCAATCACACATTTCATCAACTTTTATCAAAATATATTAAGGGCTTGTTTGAACCCTTTTTTTGTTTAAAAAAAATCATTTTTTTAATATTATTATGATGGAGAACGTGTGGTTAAAAAATAAGGAAAATTTTTGAATTTGCATGTAATACTATTTTATTGAAAAATGTGTAACTGAAATGTAGTCAAATCATTGTTCAAAAATATATTTTGATGAAAAAATGGGATCCAAACAAGGGTTAAATTCTTATTTTAATCTCCATCACACAGGGGCTTAAAGTAAAGAATAGTTATAGGTGTACGTATAAAATTATTTTAGAATCATGCTACTTGTACAATCTTGATTGATAATTTCACATTGGCAGCATTACACTCATCTATTTTAAAACCTATTTTTTATATTATCGGCCTGAATTTTGACAACACCAAGATTGTCAACAATAGTCGTACAAATAACATAATTGATTATTTTATTGGGATGATGTGTAGAAATGAATTTGCGGAAAAGCAATTTGGAAAAATCAAACAACGACCAAGGGGTTTTTTTATAACCAAATCCTTTGATAAAAGTTTTAGCAAATTTTGATAAAAGATGATAAAATAAGTGATTAAGAAGTTGATAAAAATTGTGAATCTAAAAAAAATATGTGATTAAAATTAATTGTTGAAGTAAATTTTTGAACTTTCTCGTACAAGCATTAAATATTCAATTCCAACAACAGTACTCTTTTTATTTGAAGGCCCACAATTCACAGCTTTTGTTATTGCGAGATTTTTTTTTTCAAAATCATTTTTCACACATTTCAAAAAAAAAGAAAAAAATCTCATGAACAATAGTTGAGACAACAGTGCTGTTAGAAATTTAGAATAGTCTGCCTTCTTTTCAAATCAACCAACCGTAAATTCAATTGCATTGAAGGACGATGACAAGGGTTTATATCCAGCCTAAGAAACAATTCTGTATTAATTCCACTACATAACAGCCACAAACCATACATCTTTCTTTGTACACAGTCATCTTAATGCTCCGAAATGTCCTTGCCTCATTGAGTTGTCCACTTGTGGACAGCCAATAAATAGCGTAATAATTAAAATCTCCTTGGGTAAAGCGAATTGTACGAGGCGTTAGTGTTGTTGTTATTGTAAGCGACGAGATGAAGCCCTCTTGAGTTATCAGAATGCCTGTGAAATTTAACATGTCTTCCCTGCCTATACTTCCTTCGTGGATGCGAAGAACGAGGAATAAAAACTCCCGTCCCTTTGCTTTCTCTTGTGCATGTCTGCTGATGAAGAATTTGCGTTTGTGTGGTTGTATGGATTGCCTGAGTGAAGGCCTAAAAATGCTCAGAAAACGGAGGAAAGATTGGTTTAGCACACTTCAACTTGACCAAAACAAGGCACAAGACAATATAATATTGGGTCTAATTGATTAAAGTCAACACATGCCTTTATGCAGTGGTGGAACTCAACCAGTGAGTATCATACTGTATTTACAGCAATTTAAGTTTGCACCTAAACGGAACTTAGATCCGGTTTGATTTTGCTAAAATTCATATATTTAATAGATTTTGATAAAATGAACGGTTGAAAAGTTAATAAAAGTTGTTAATCCTATGAAATGTATGAACATAAATTTTTATCAATTTTTATAGCTAGACCAAATTGGGGCCTAGAAAAGTTACACAAAGTGTGCTTTCCTAGTTATAGTTTACTGTTAAGTGTAATATTAATTAAAACCTACTGTAGCCCAACCATTCCAAAGAATTTTTATTCAAAGTTTCACTAACAAGTTAAAGTTAAGTGTACATTTTACTTAAATTTTTTTTTTTTAAAAGTAGCATTTTTTCCCCCAAGTTTCTAAAGACTTTTGATTTTCGAATCTAACTAGCGTTTTGAAGTTTCCGTGCATCATAAACATGTCCGTCGAAATTAACTTTTGCAACATTTCGTCACACAAAGAGTTAAATATATCTCACAATGTTATGTTATGCAGAAAGTCAAGTACCACTTGAACGGTTTTATCGAAGCGAGGAGAGGATGAAGAACCTGTAAAGTAACAGATGGACAATTATCAGGAAGTGAGTCTTCATCATCATCCATTATCAGAAGAGAGATTCGCTTGCTCAAGTCTGCAAAGAAAGCATCGTCTTCTACTTCCACAGCTGCTTCCATGTATAAATATGTGTGCGTGTTACACTCAGAGAATTTTTGAGGTATAAATCTAGCACAGAACAAATAATTACCTGTATAAATCTAATACCTTTTTTTTTCCTTTTTCTTTTTCCTGCAGTCGAATGAGATATCAGGGTTTAAATAGGGAAAGGCAGAGCATTGGTTTGAAATAGGTTAAAAGGGTATGTGGGATGGTGGGGTAGTGAAAGTCAGTTGGCAAATTATCTGTCAAAGTCCGTGCACAGCCCCACAGTATGTTTCATTATGATATTATCCAGTTGAGGAAATATGAGATGAGGCTTGAGGGAGCAGCAATGAAAGACCCTTACCCAGATATCTGATCCAAGATAGATTTTTCATGCATATTCATGGTTGTGAATGTATTTGCACATTGTTCTCCTCTCATCCACTAGTTATATAGCCACGGTTCACTTTACACTTGAACACACCATCCGCACCTTCACCGATGTCTATTTCACTTAGCCTCTCTCCGAGACAGTTCCTAGATTGTTATACATTTCGTGTAGGTAGAAATTTATCTGAAAAGGAATTTCGTACCTTAGGACCGTTATAGTTATGGCCACTATTTGCCAGCGCCTTCTCGTCGTGTCACTTGCAATTTGGAATGTATCTGTGACCTTATTGCATATTTAGTAACGTGGATTTAAAGACATTGGTGCCTCCCTCCTGGCAACCGTATTCCTGATACAATATACTAAATACGTCTTCAAAATAATACTAATCGTCCAATACATTTTCAGTGCCATTGTTAGCGATAACATCGTATATACAAAAAAAAAAATTACATTCTTAGTTCGACAGTTTTACAATCTCTAACGAATATATGTAGAAAATATTAGTAGATCCAAAATTTATAACACAAGTTGATCCTCTAATTTATATCTCTTATCTTGTCCTTATTAATTGTTAGTTTAATGTAATTAGCGTCAAGTATTTATTTTGTTCATTCTACTTGCAAGACATGATGTGATTCCACTGCAACCTTTTCGATCAGTCTCCTTCACAATTTCTCCTTACCATGAACTACAAAGTGACAAAAAATAAAGCCCAAAATTAAGAAATGAAGATGTGATTAAAAATCACTTGTTAAAGCAATTTGATAATTGCAACCATAGGCTCAAATTTTTTCTTTTACAGAGACAGTGTTGCAATTGGAGCTTCTGCAGCCATGGAGAAGGGCTTTTTGGGAGCAGTTTAGCAGGCAAAGAGTTACCTTTACAAAGTGAAATGTCGGCGTAAAAGAAAATTTTGAGTGTATGGTTGCAATTAGTTCTTTATTGTTTTCTTTATTGTTTTCTTTTTTTTTTATTTATATAAGAGGGTAAATTTGTCATTTCACATATTTTTATAGAGAAAATGGATGAAAATTGAGAAAAATGATGTTTTCCGCAATAAAACGTGGAAATAAGGGTTAAAATGCAAAAAATTGAAACGTGAGGACGTTTTGCACACTAAAGGCCAAACGTATGGATGTTTTGTGCTAATAAGCCAAGGAAAAACTAAGACAATAAACCTAAAGATGTTTTAATTAGAAAAAAAAAACATTACAATCTCAATAAATAAATAGGTATGAACATGGAGAGTTGATCAAAACTAACATTGTAAAGACTTGGGATCTTATTTAAGAGGTCAATCTTAATAGGATTGTTTCAATATCTAATTGGTATGAGATTTTATCCTTAAAATGTGCTACGAGATAGTGGTTCATTTGAAAATATCAATCTTGAAATCTGATTGTTCACTTGAACTTTAGACAAATTGAGTTACTCGTGAATTTAGTGGAGTCTGAAATTATATTAAGACTTGGCATCTTAAAATATCAACATTGTTGGTTCAAATCTCTATGTTGTTTATTACTTCCATATATAATCAATGTAGAATTTGACCCTCAACTACCATGACTTTTGTTGGTATAGAAAAGTGAGCAATGCATCAATAAATCAAGAGCTAGATGGAAATAGATCTATCGTTATATGCAACTATTGATTAACCACCACAAATGTAACATTCAGCTTGCCTTATCATCAATTATGTAGGACCATCATCCTTCCTAGTCTGGTCAAAAGTAATGAACAACTAAAGCAAAGAGGGGACAAATTATCAACTGCATCCATTAACTACTTTAACATGACTGTCACATTCTTGTTGTTGACTAAACACTTTTAGTGTGTGTATATATATACACACACACACACTGCCCACAAGGATTGCTAGCTTATGCATTTGCAGGAGATATGAAACTTGTATTTTCTCAGTAGCATTTAGAGTTGAGTAAAAAATTATAGGTTCCAAATTTATTGGATTTGGATGCTGGCCACACAAAGAGGCACAAATTTATCTGTTGAATAGGTCATGGTGGCTGGTATTGCTTTGGCATATATGGACCAAAGGATTGAGTACTTTTAGGGTTAAATCATGTATTGTTATATATGAAAATCATCATCAACGTATAATGATATGAGGTATTTCTCTTAATGAGATTTACTTTTTAAGATGAATGTTACTCCTCACCTCAGAGACTCAAAGAGCAATTGCCACGTGGTAGGCCACGTAGGCAAAAGGTCATGTAGGTAGAAAGTCTAAACAAGGGTCCAAGAGGCCAAAATACGACGAGGTCGGACAACCGAAGTCCTTTCTCTAACAATCAAAAGTACTTACTAAAGCAGACCTCAAGGCCGAAGTCCAAACTGAAGTACTGCTTCATTCCACAGAGAAAGGAACCGAAGCTCCCCTCTTGAAGAACCATCTCATAAAACCCCTCCGAGGCTATCAAACTCATTCGAAGCTTAGAAAGCCGACGTTGGCCCTCAAGAATATATTTGAAAATCTCTTTGAAAGTGATTGATATAACACTTATTATAAATTTGTCAGGGTGTCAGCCTATTATATAGGACGACTAACTCCTTATCAATGTATTTATTGTATGAATAGATGGTGATATGAAGTTTTAGTTAGGGAGATGATGTCACGTGGATCCGATCCAACGATCATCACGTCGGCTAAAGCAGTATAAATAGATCGTCCTTGTAATTAGAAAGGGGCTGGGATTAGGGATGGCAACGGGGCGGGGCGGGATACCTCCCCCGCCCCGCTAAGAATTTCCCCGCCCCGTTCCCCGTTTAAGGCGGGGCGGGGACGGGGCGGGGGTTATTCCCCGTTTAATTTTTTTTTTTTTTTAAGTTTTTGATAATTTATTTTTATTGTTCTCATTCATTAGATTTAGACAAATAATTTTA
>CAIGRP010095473.1:0-12890 GCA_903798385.1 Fraxinus cuspidata | reverse complement strand
TTTTTTTTTTAAATCAAGAGTGTACTGTATATTTTTATTTTCTGTACTGGTTAGTGATGCATGGGATGTGCACACCCCTGTGTACATAAATTATGTGCACCAAGAAATTAAATATGATTTTTACCAACCATTTTTTGTTTACTAGAGACTTTTTATGATGTTACGTCACTTTATCGTGTACTATAATTTAACTTTAGTAACTATACGTAAAAATATTTTTTCATAATTATTCAGTTTATTATACTAAACACATTGACATACAATAAGAAACGAAACAAGTCATTAGTACTTTGAGACACCTACTATCTACCATTTCTAATCCACCCCCACCCCCGCCCCCACCAAGGAGAAAGAGATGCTCTGTATTCATCAAGATTCATTGTACATAAACGAGAATACTGGTCCGAAGGTCCTATGTCCAACGTGTGACATTTCTTTATTTGTAATTGCAGCACAAAATTCCCGTACTATGACACAATTTGCTTCCTAAAAATGGTTTATCAAAATATTACTAAAATTGCCACTTTATTCCATTTTCAATTCTCTAGTCACAAATGGCATAATTTATAGAGTGGTCCATAAGATTTGTCTTCAAAATGTGCAAAAGTGAGCACAATTTCGACTCCTTTCCCCAATATACATATACATATATATATTAAAAAAAATACTAATGAATATGCCTAGTTGAAATTATATTTCCTATGTGTTCAAAATATTATTTATTTCTATACATTGACACTTTGCATATGAGCTTTGAAATATTATTTTGAGAACAGCACGTATATCATACAGTACATCAGTCAATAACAAGTCAATAACACGTGATGATGTATTTTTTATTGCATGAAAGATTTGCATGCATCTCGTGAAAATTAAGGTCAATTTAGAACCCAAGGGAGTTTTTCTTAGTCATTGGTATTAATCAACCTATACACTAAATTTTTTTAAAAATATTGAAATTTTAATAGGGTTTGGAAATATAATCATGATTTATTCTTAGAAAAATCCATAAAAAAATAAAATAAATAAACAACATCCTTACTTGAAAGTTGAGGGATTTGAAGGCCATTCGGCTGAATATTTCTCCAAAGGATAACAATGGAGTCTAAGATAATCTCTCCAGTTATGGACTGTCTCCTTCTTCACATTAGAACTCGTGGACAATCTCACAGTCTTAAAAGGGTCTTCTGAATATAATTTCATTTTTTCTTCCAATGGTAAAGTGAAAAATTCATCAGCCACCTTCAACATTTTCTCCATTATTTCTTCTGATACTCCATGATTTATCACCTGATAATACAGGTGCAAAAAAAAAAAAGCAATTATTACAAAATAATTGTTAATGGTAACTATACGTGCATCGGGTTTTGCTTATATACCTGAAAAAAGCCATAATCGCGGCAGGCATCTCCTATTTGTTGGATTATAAAGGTTTCATCTTCACAACCCAAATCAATCACCGGAACTTTTTCACAGTCGGTAACCTCCGACAGTTTTGGCCGCTCCGGCGCCGGCCGGACATAACCAATTGGAAGAGTCGAGTATTCGATTCCATTGGAAACTACTTTTGTTTCCAATAACATGTTGAACTGAAAAGATTTTGGATGGTTGGAGAAAAGGGATTGCATATAAATGGCTGAGGGGAGAAAAGAAAAGAGTGTGGGTTCGAATTGACTTGCTTTTGGTCTTTCTATATTCAGATATAATTAATTACAATTTTATTTTTATTCTAATTATGAACATTTTATACGCACGATGTGATGGATTTGGAGTCTACGCCTCTTTCTATTCAATTTTCCTGTCATTTGAGTTTAAAAGAAATGTATATAAGTGTTTATGAAACATGAATCATGAATGGAGAGATAAAAAGAGATTTTTCATTATTTTATTCTCGGATTAATTACCATAGAAAGTACAAAAAGTAACCAAAGTTATTAGTTTATAAAAATAACAAATATAAATAGAGCTTATTTAAGGAAATTGGATGAAAATGGAGCGAAAAAAAATCACAAAAGTAAATGTATACGAAGTTTTAGTTAATGTTAGCTATATCTCATTAATATACGAATTAGAAGGCAAATTGATGAGCAAGATGGTGAAAGAAATGCTCTACACTTTCAAACATAAATTGTACGAGCCATACTTGATATCTAGGTACGTAATTCAACATAAACTTATTTAAAATTAATTATAAGTAGTAAATATAGTATTGTTGACGTGAGTTGGATTTAGAAAATAGAAAGTTATCTCAACATGTTATAATTTTGACTACCACCTTCAAGTTTCAAAATTACGACAAGAGACTCAACTTGTGCTAAATGTGGAGCTACAATTCAATATATGAATGTTATAAAAATGTCTGATTCGTCTCAAAATATATCTAAATACGAAGATCATCAAAAAGAGTTACAAATTGGTTGCATGGAATTTCATAAAAACAAGAAGCCCTTTAAATTTTTAATAATATCAAATAGAGCACTCTATTTCCTTGCATTATGTGGATGATTTGGAAAGAAAGAAATTTGGAGAATTTCAAATGACAAGTCAATGATTTATATCTCAATTATGCAGAAGCATATGGAAGCTTGTCAAGGACATTCAACAAGCTTTTTTAATAGAAGAGACGCAATTAAATAAAAAAAACTAATTAATTAATTAATCAATTAGTGTTTTTCTTATGATAAAATCATGTTCACAATCCACAACTGCAGAAATTTGTGGAATATTAGATTGAAAAATAGATTAATTTATGGGCAATATTGAAACGCATGTTGAGCTTAACGATTGGGCTTTAAGGCTTGAATGTTGTTTCGGTACTGTTCTACTTAATGAGATGGACACAATCGAATATTCAAATAGAGCATTGCTTGAGGATTATTATTTTTGCTGAATACATTAAGCTGTTGTTCAATTTTTATTCATTGAGAATCGTTTCTCTGCCGCGCACATTTTAATCGCATTCTCGTAAAAAAAAATCATTTTCACGTTTCTCTATAATTTTACTATACTTTACTTTGTAACCACACGTTCACCAAATAAATATTTTTCGAAAAACCATCTCAAAAAATCTTTATCAATTAAACTCTAAGACAAGAAAATGGTTGTGCGGATCATCTTGTCAATATTAGAGAGATGCAAGTAAAAAATATTATTTTTCTAAATAATTCACCAAAATGTAAGTCGGTTTTTTAGGAACTAGTGAGAATTATTTTTTTTCTCCGTATACTGAAAAATAAAGTATATTCTTTTCATGAATATTCAAAGGTACGAACTTTGTTTAAAATTTTAATATTAATTTAAATAAAAGGAATACTCCACTCTCACGACATGATATTTGAATAATAATTATTGTCAACAACTTTGTTGTATTTAAATTGAGTGTATTTTATTTTATTTCTATATTTTAAATTTAAAGATCGCTTGATGTTACAGACAAAAAAACAAAAAATAAAGAGAACAACACTACATTCTGTGAATGTGTAATTGATATCACATGGGATAGTTTTAAGATTGTCCGTTAGAATAGAGAGGAATCACATGCCAAGTTGAAGAAGTTATAAGAATGTATGGTGTATTTAGATTTTGAGTATTGACTTGTTCGAAGGTGCATTTTAAGTCATGAAAGACTGTAAAACGTATGGTGTATTTATTAGTATATTTAAATTTAGTTTTTAAATTCGTAGAAGTAAGGAGACATGTAGAATTGAGTTATAATTGTCTGTTTATATGACGTTTGAGTTAAACTTGTTGCTTTCTCATTACCTCATATTGATTCCTGACCAAAGACCAAGAAGATGTAGTCTTTATTTGACAAATGTTTTTTGAGATTATAAGCTGATTAAACTTTATTTTTAATTATTGGACCCACAATTTTAATTCATTTTTAACCACACATTTCAAGTGTTCCACCATCTTATAATCTCAAAAAAATTTGTCGATCAGGGACATAACGATGTTTGGTTATAGCAAAACTCGGAAAGGGCATGTACCCCTCGAGATGAATGATTCTTCATTGTCTTCTTAATGAAATAAATTGAACTTTATTTTTAATAATCAAGAGCCCTAGTATATAAATCAATCACTTATGCTCCTTTGGCCATTTGGATCTATTCGTCTTCATAGAGTTGTGACTATGAAGTCGAGTATACATAGTCTACTTACATTGTTGAAAGGGTATTATAAGTCATGAAAGACTATAAAACATTCTTAAACAGTGAATAAGCCGCGACCAAACATAATGGGGGCACTCCATCTTATTCATTGAATAAATCGCTCATAGGAGAAGTTTCGAGCATAATAACTTATCGGACCAACAATCAAGATTTAAAGTATTCATCGATCTTGTTTGATTGTTGTGACTTCCCAATGTATCCCCATTTTAAATTGCTCGAAGGTCAATATGTAATATTCGAATTGGGATTGTTACTAATAGTTGTGACCTCCAACTTTGGTGCCCATGATCATCGTTTTTCTATATTTGGCGTGCAAAAGTGCATTTGAAGATCTGAAATTCGAGTTGGCATCGTTGTTAATAGTTATGACCAATATTTTTTGTTATATTTTGTCAAACCCTTGTCACATCATGACTAAAAAATGATTTGGTTATGTGGTTAATTGTAACTAACAATTTTGAATGTTTTGAAATTGTGAATCATGTATTTCAAAAAGCATTTACAGTACTCCATGGTCATTTTTTGTGACTCACATTATTCAAATGTATGTTACGGGATAAGGGATTGAACTTCATTTGAAATCGAGGTTTTTGACCTAGCCTCTGTTTGGTAAGAATTAAAATACAAATTTTAATTTATGTCATAGTAAACGATTAACTTTAATCATATATTTCATGGGTTCCAACTTTTTTTAAGGACGCATTTCATCAATTTTATCAAAATTTACTAAAATTTTTATTTTAATTCGTTCCAAACAAGGGCTTATGGCTTTTAGCTTCTCGAGCTTGTAATGTCAATACAAGTTGATGGAGACATTAATTAGTTCAATAATTCTACTTGTACAAAAAATGTTGACAAAATGGGCCCGCCACAGGCACCCCCCCCAATAGGGGGCCGCCATGTGGCATTTGTTAACATTTTTTGTCAAACATTTTTTGTACAAATAGCACAACTCTAATTAGTTCTTTTCAAAGTTATTCCTCTCTTTTGTCCGTCGCATCCAAACCAAGTTTAAATTATTTAATAAATGTTAAATACATTCACACCACAATTTTAAATAAATAGATTATATTTTAATTGTATTGGGTTAGTATCTCTTCATCTTTAACAATGGAATTAGAGGAAGGTCCCAGTTTTCATCTCATTCCATCACATCCCATCAAATTTATAAAACGTTCGAAAGTCCTCGACAAAGTAGAGAGACGACTATCTAGCAAGACAAGATTATTTGGCAGAGAGAATTTTACCCATTCTTCTCCTCTAATCCACAAAATGGTCAGTGGGACACTTGGAGAGAAAATTTTGAACACGATACTCGAATTGGACGTGGCACGCAAGAAGCCTGGAGTGTCACACCAGAATAAAGAATTTCACCTCTTTTAGAGCAGTATAAATAATTGACATTTTGTCATCTACTCCATGTTTGTTTAGCTAAAAAGAATTAATAAATATCAAAATCAATGATTAATTTCAATCCTACATTTTCACGAGATTCACAAATTTTATCTTCTTTTAAATTACAAACATTTATTATCTTTTATCAAAATCTATTGAAAAATTGATTTTTAACACAATCAAACTGTGGTTTAAAAATGTGATTCAAAAGTCTTGGAATTTTCATGAATGGTTGAGTGGACAAAATTGGCATACTAAAATCAGACAAGTTAATTAAATGCTGATGAATTCGACGAGGCAATTATCGTGCATGGACGTGTAGTTTAGTTTGAACCGTAAGTGTATATTTTATATGATAAGGCTAGATGAATTGGACTCTTTCAAAATAGATTAAGGTCGAAGATCCAAAAATCTTTGACGGAGAAGATCAAATAAAATAATTGCATTTAGAAAAATATATTTTATTTGTTATAGCTCTTTCACATCGACAATGAATGAAAACCTTAATTCAAAGAAATTAGGTTCTTTCTATAGGAAAAAAAAAAAGTTTGATTTGCTTGTTCTGTAAGCATTATATTAATTAAAGAATATAAAACTTGTACGGCCCCACATTATTTATGATACAATATAAATAGATAAATTATTTGATCTCTTACTAGAACTTAGGTGGCTTCAATATATTCAAACAGAAAAATATTATAATTTTGAATTGAAAATTGAAAATAGATGAATACTTTATAGTCCAAAAAGACTAGATTTTTATTTTATTTTTTGTTGTTGCAAATTGTGGGTTCATTTTTGAAAATCTAAAATAGATGAATACTTTATAGTTAAAAAATACTAGATTTTTTTTTTATTTTTTTTTGCAAAAAATAAAATAAAATAAAATTGTGGGGTTCATTTGTTCATGCATTTATTAAATTTTAGTACAAAACTTTATTTTATTTTTTTTTGTTGCAAAAAAATAAAAATTGTGGGGTTCATTTTTGAAAATCTAAAATAGATGAATACTATATAGTTAAAAAATACTAGATTTTTTTTTTTTTTTTGCAAAAAATAAAATAAAATTGTGGGGTTCATTTGTTCATGCATTTATTAAATTTTAGTATAAAACTTGGCTACCAACTATGAATGATAAATGTAAATAAATAATTATATCTTAATTCTTACCATTAATTTTTCCGGTAATATAGTGAGTTCCAATTTCACCACTCCTATTTATACAGAAAATTAACACGTCAATTTAAAATTTAAAAATATTCTAATTTACACAAAAAAGGAGTATTCGAAATAATATTATATCTAAAAACATCTTTTCTATTACATCTTAAACTTTCAGATGAGTTATTTTAAAACGGTTCTTTTAGCATATCAATTTTTTTCCCTTTGAAAATAATGAGTTCAGCATTTTAGTATATAGCATACGCAAGAAGCATGAAGTTGAATATAGCACGATTACACGGCACACAAATTCTTTGATAAATAAGTTTATGATGAGTCTCAATATTTGAACTAAATTTATTATACTTTAATAAATTGATGTGTCATGTCACCGATAATATGAGTTTATGATATGTTAATTCGTTGATAAATAATGAATATAATTCAAATATTGAGACTGACTATAAAATTATATTGTAGGTATGTATCAAGTATTTCCCCTAATCTCCTCATATCAACAATGCCTTATTCCTACATTAGTGGTTTTGCTTTCTCTTATAATTAATGTCCTGCAACTTAACCTAATCATCACTCATAAATTTCTGCAAATTCAAGTGTAATGGAACAGAAGATCCATGGAGGAGAAAGAGAAAGATTTACTTGTTTGGTGAGGATTTGTATTTCCACTAAGCCCTGTTTGATTTTAATAAAAATTAACTTTTAGTAACTTTTATAAAAGTCAATGAAATATGTAGTTGAAAAGTTAATAAAAGTTAGTTCCTACTTCTTCGGAATGTATAATTGGAATGAGTTTGGGGAATATAAGTTTTGATGGCCAAATAGGGGCTTGTGTTCCCTCGACCGAGGATCTCATTAGTACATTTTTCTTAAATTTTTTGGGTCAAGATGAATTTGTCTACGGCTAAAAATCTTGTAGCAATTCCATCATGCAAAATTATTATAATATATAGACAAAGTCGATGAGAAAGATTTGAGCGTCTAATGGAATAGAAACGCTTCTTATCTTTGCCTGATTTGATAAAAATTCCTAAATGATTGGAAATTCATGCAAAAAAAGATAGGCATTCTTGTCAAATTAATTTGCTTGGTTTCAGAAAAATGTTTAGATGATTTAAAATTCGTACAAGAATAGAAAAAGGGGGAAATTTGATGACAACTTAGCAGGGAGAAATACTTTTGTCAAAAATTTCTAAATGAAACATTATTTAAGTTGGAAATGCAAGGTAATTGAATGATAATTCAGCTCAAGTATATTCATTACTTCAACATTGTGCTGGTATAAATAATTACAGCAAGAATATTGTAGATGGTACAAAGGTGGTTAGCTCCTTGAATTAAGGAGGCTGTTAGAATCTATTTATAACAGAAAAGTAGTGGCAGCATTGGGAATGTAACAGAAATTAGACAGCAAGGATTGCTGCTGGCGAATATGCTGATGACAAGGCTGCTGATGTGGAGTTGAGTGCTGAGCTAGAATCAAGTATGCAACTAACTCTTGACACCCCCCTTCAAGCTGGACAGCAATGGAGTGACTCCAAGCTTGTCTTTTAAGAAAAGAAACCTTGAGTGAGTGAGCCATCTAGTTAACAAATTTACAATTTGGTTAGAGGAAGGCACATACTTCACTTCTAGTTCCTTTCCAAGCTCTTTGTCTCTGATGAAATGAATGTCCAATTCAATATGCATCGTTCTCGCATGGTACACTGGATTGGCAGCCAATGCACTAGCACTCATGTTGTCACACCATAAAATTGGAGTTGATGTTTGTGGCAATTCAAGTTCTTTAAAGAGTGATTGGATCCAAGTTATTTCTGAGGCTGCTGAGGCAAGTGCTCTATACTCAAACTCTGTACTTGATCTAGCCACTACATGTTGCTTCTTTGATGACCAAGCAACCAGATTTTCACACAAATAAATGCAATAACCTGCTGTTGACCTCCTATCATCTGGGCAGGATGCCCAATCTGCATCTGAGTATCCATTTATGTCCAATCTGTCACTTCTTTGTATCCACAGCCCCTAATTTATAGTTCATTTAAGGTATCTAAGTACCATCTTCAATGCTTGTCAATGAGTCGATGTTGGAGATTGTAGAAACTGGCTCAGTTTATTAACAGTGAAGGTAATGTCAGGCCTGGTGTGAGTGAGATATTACAGTCCTCCTACTGCACTTCTGTAAACTGAGGGATTCTTCAATTTTTCTCCATCAGTTTTTGACATAGTTTTGCCTGCAAGAATGGGGTTGGACAAGGCTTCAGATTTTGCAGCTCAAATTTTCTGAGTAACTCAACAATATATCTTGTTTGGGTAAGATGAAAGCCTGAGTCATGCCACTACACTTCGATTCCTAGAAAATGATGGAGTTGTCTCATATCTTTAAGTGCAAATTTCTTATTTAACTCATTTATGAATCCTTGCAGCAACTCTGTGTCATTCCCTGTCACCACAATATCATCCATATAGATGAGTGCAAAACGATTTGCCTTTCATTTTTGAAGTAGAACAATGATGTGTCTCCAGCTTAATAGAGTGAACTTCAACTTATCATACCAGGCTCTAGGTGCCTGCTTCAGTCCGTAAAGTTGCAAACATTATCAGGTTTTGATTAATCTACAAAGCCCTATAGTTGATTCATGAATATAACTTCCTCAAGTTCACCATTTAGAAAAGCGTTGCTGATGTCTACTTGCCTGATTGACCATTCTTTTGATACTGCCATAGAGAGTATAACTCTTAAGGTTGAGGCTTTAATCATAGGACTGAAAGTTTCATAGAAGTCAATTCCAGCCTCTTGATGAAATCCCTTTGCCACCAACCTTGCCTTAAGTCTCTGAACAGAACCATGTATTTCATTTCACTTTGAAGACTCACTTATTTCCTACTATATTATAGTCTGGTGATGGAGGAACAAGTTTCAGAGTTTTGGTTTTCATTAGAGCAATGAACTCTTCATCCATAGCTCTCTTCCACTCTTTGCTTATCATGGCTTCATTAACAGTCCTTAGTTATGATATTTCAGAGATATTGTCAACTGATTTTCCCAAATATGCCTTAGGCTTGAAAACTCATGTTTTTCCTCTTATGATCATAGGGTGTTCATTCAAGTTCCTTACTCTTTGTTGAGGTCTGACTTGTTGCTGGTTGGTTGTAAAATCTGATTTAGCCCTTTCATTATTTTATGGAAGCTCAATTTCTACTTCCAGACCTTGGTTCGTTTGGTTATTCATATCTCTGATTAGTCCATCACTTCCATTTTTATCCATATCATCATTTATGTCTTCAAACTGACTGTTACTTGAGCTAGGAGGTGTGTGATGTACATCATTGGTTGCTTAAGGAAGAGTTGCATCAACAAGACTTGAGGCAGGTTCAATGCTGTGTGGTTGAGGTAACAACTGGAAATAAAACATTGCAGGTTCTGGTGTCACAGAGTTTTGGTGACCTTGGTTAGAAAACAATGATTCAAAGAGGAATTCTAGTTCATTGAATACAACATGCTTAGAGATATAGGCTTTCCCTATTGAGTTCAAGCATTTGTACCCTTTGTGAGACTCACTATAGCCAATGAAGACACATTTGTTGATTGAAAACTGAACTTGTGTTTTTGGTAAGGCCTAAGACAAGGATAGCAAGTACAACCGAAAATACGTAGTGTTTTGTAGTCAGTTTCTTTTTCATATAGGACCAGGAAAGGTGACTTCATTTTAAATATAGTGTAGACAATCTGTTTATGAAGTAAGTTGCAGCCTGAAAGGATTCCCACCAATATTTTAAGGGCATTTTGGCTTGAGCTAAGAGAGTGAGGCATGTCTCTGTTATGTGTCTATGTTTTCTTTCAATTCTGTCGTTTTGGGATGAAGTATAGGGACAATGGTGTCTGAATTCAACACCCTCTTGAGTTAGGAAGTTTGTGAAGGCTCTATACCCTCCTTCCCAGTCAGCTTGAAAGGTTTTTATTTTCCTTTCAAACTTTTTTTCCACTAATTTCTTGAATTGAATGAACATACTTAGAGCTTCAGATTTTTGTTTTAGGGGATAGATCCAAGTAAATCTGCTAAATCATCTAGGAATGTTATGTAGTATTTGAAGCCAGATGTTGATTGGATTGGTGCTTGTCCCCATAGGTCTGTGTGCACAAGTTCTAGAGGTGTTTTGGCATGTGAAGTTGAAGGAGAGAATGGCAGTAAATGAGATTTGCCAAATTGACAGGCATCACAAAAGGACTTTCTTTCATTTTCTTTTAACCTTTGATCACAGACTTTGAGCACTTGAGACATCACTTGGCTAGATGGATGTCCAAGTCTCATGTGTCATACATTAGCTTGGAAATTCAAAGACTCCTGACTAGTTTGTAGACTGGGATTAATGGATAAGACACGTAGCGGTGATTATTTGAGAGAGCAGATATCTCAGGGTAACATTTGGTGTTTTGGTGAGGGAAGTCCAATTGATACATCCCTTCCTTAAGCTTCCCTTGCAGCATCACCTCCCTCGTTAGCTTGTCCTTAACAAAACAGTAGTTAGAGTGAAATTCCATGAAGACTTGGTTGTTAAAAGTTAATTGTGATAACTGATAAGATTTTTCTTAATTTCAGGTACATAAAGTAGTTTATTTAACACAAATGTTTTGTTGTTCAGGGTTGGAAGATGACTTTTACCAAAGTGCGATATGTGCAGTTTATTTCCATTTCCAACCATGATTTCTTCCTTACCAGTGTATTCATTGGCTGAAGTGAGGTCTTGCTTGTCTCCAGTGATATGGTTGCTAGCTCCAGTGTCAGCAAACCAAGCACGATCATTCATTGTGTTGAGAGATGCCACAAAGAGTGCTGGTGAAGGGTTGTAGTTTGGCCTCTAATTTGGTGATGCTCCTGTGTACCTTTCATCATATCTGAAGTTGCAAATGTTTGCCTTATGTCCAAGTTTCCCACACACTTGACATATAAGTCTATCACCACCATTGAAGGTACCTCCTCTGTTCCTTCATCTTCTTCCACCTCTGAAGCTGCTGTAGCCGGAGAATCTTCCATTAGAAGGTGGTCTGTAGGATCTGTTATGATGGTAGTTGGAACCAGACCTCTGAGAAAAGTTCACTGAGGTTTGATCAAGGTTAATTCCCGCCATCTCATTTCTTACTGTATTGAGATGTTTCAGCCTACTTTCAAAAGTCCTTAGTGTTGATTGAAGTTCTCCTCATGTAATGTTATCTATGTTGTTGATCTGAACAACAATTGGTGTGTACTCTTCATCCAGACCTGCCAGAACTTGAGTAACTAAATTAAGATGAGGAACAACTTTACCAGCATTTTCAAGGTTGTATGCCAGCAGCTTAACTTTGTTCAGGTATTGATCAATACTTATAGCATGTTTCCTTGATTTCTAAAGTTCACCGATAAGAAAGGTGATCATGGATCTGTTCTGAACTCCATAACTTTCCTTCACTGCTGTCAACAATTCATTTGAGTTCCTGGCTTCCATGACTCTCATGGAAACGTCCGGATTCATAGAGGTGTAAAGCCAACCCATTAATAGTAGTGGTCTGTTGACATCCACTGATTGTACTCAGGATTCTTGGTCATTTCAATGTTGGTTCCAGCTTCACCAGCTATTTGAGTTCCAATGAATTCTGGAGGACACATCTTTGTCCCCAAAATGTAGCCTTCAAGGCTGTGTTTCCGGATGATGGGCATTATCATGTTCTGCCATAGAAGAAAATTGTTTTTGTCAAGTTTAACTGATACTACTTGGGTTAAATTCACACCAAATGATAAGAGGTGATTGTTCCCTTACATTGGACTCGTGTTGCTGCTTGAGATGGATGCAGGAGCAGAGTTTGTATTAGTATTTTGTGGGGCGTCGGCCATTGTCTTGGCTCTGATACTAAGTTGGAAATGCAAGGTAATTGAATGATAATTCAGCTCAAGTATATTCATTGCTTCAGCATTGTGCTGGTATAAATAATTACAACAACAATATTCTAAATGGTATAAAGGTGGTTAGCTCCTTGAATAAAGGAGGTGTAGACATAAAAAAATAATAATAATAATAATAATAATAAATAAATAAAATAATGGGTTGGGTCGATTTAAATAATTAGCCCAATTAAATGTACTAAATCAAAACTCACTATGGGCCCATAAA
>CAIGRP010095469.1:0-10061 GCA_903798385.1 Fraxinus cuspidata | reverse complement strand
TAAATAAAATGTATGTTTAAAATAAAAAAGAAAAGTCAATTAATGTCAATTCCGTTTCAAATTATTGCGAATTAATTTGCCAATGAAATAAATGTAATTCGGGAAAATTTGTAGTGTCCTTCAGGATATTAAATATAATGAAACTAGCAAAGTATGTAGACGTTATTTTAGACAAGTAATAAGCGAAAAACGCTTCTAAAAGGTCGGTAATTTGAAAAAATAAGTAGTTGTTTTCGAAAAAAAACTCTAAATAAATCATTTTTTTGTTTCAAAACATATATTTTAAAATTTGTTGTACGTACTTTAAAATGATAGTGAAGTGTTTAGAACAGTATAAATAATAAATATATAAAAATGGGTGATTAATAAATGAATATTATTTATAAATCTCATGAAATGTGTGAATAAAAAATAATTTAAATCATTTATAAGCCGTTAATAAAAATTAGTCGAAGATAGGCTGAATTGTACACATCATGCTTACAGCTATTTCACATGAAAAAGCCACATTTGATTATGGTATTAAGACGGGCAAGGAACGTTATAATCATTGTATCTAGCGTGATTGTGTGAATGTTTAGGATACAATTTTTTCGGATCTTTAATTAAAAGTGAACTTATGTAGTATTGTTTCGGCAGCATGTAAAGGTAAGAATGAAGTTTTTGTCTCCTCTTCCTTGCGGCTTGCAAGTCACACCCTTAGGATCGGCAAACAATTTTTCAAGAAAGAGTACCAAAGGTAACACATTTAGGACATCATTTTAACGTTAGTATGACAATATTTAAATTGCACGTTTTAAAACGGGAGAAATGGTCAAAGAATTTACTCTGAGTTGTTAGGTGAAATTGGCTACTCGACAAGTTTTCAACGTATAATACTTTTCAGCACCGTTTCTTGATTATTATCTTTCTGTAATTATAATTCCGTGTTAATAATTTTAAAATGATACTACGAATTTTCTAAGCGTTATGTAATAGGTTTTAAATCATCCCAACCTTATTGGTTTATAAAGGCTATGTCTTACTAATTATGGTAACCTTTCTACAGGGGTGTAAAGTAGGCCAAGCTACTTGATTTGCTACCGCTGGACTTGATTTGGCCCACTTGGCAAACCAGCTCGTCGCTTCAAAAAAAAATCTCGACAAAAGTTCTATTTTTTTAATTTTAATATTTTGTTTCTCCGCTCTCGAATGAGCGGATGAAGTGGTTCACGCAATAAAATACAGCTAAACTCACCCATGGCTCCCCTCCAAGGCGGGCCCAGCTAGCTCAGCTCGTGCGTGGGTTGAGTCGAGTGGCACTTCCCTAGGCTTTCTAACAGGCTATTCACATAGGTTGAAGTGGTCTGAATTGCTTGTGAGTTCAAATTATTAGAAATTCTTCTAAAATCAACGTAACAAAATATTGGTACCCATTTGTGCCTCCACATCAGAAAAGAATAAAATTAAGGTAGGATTTCCTCTTATTGCTAGAAGACTGCAATTGGTAGCTGCCAAATGTATACTTCTGAACTCAAAGTTACAGCCCAAAAATTTGGAACAAATTTGTTTTTGGCCCTTAAAACTCCAATCTTAATATAAAAACTGAAGCCAATAATCAGAAGAATTCCCCTGAAAGAATAATGTTCAAACACCAAAAGAATGCATCCCAACTGATTGGTATAAATTAAATTGATTAAGATTATTTAAGTTACAGTTCTCATATCCAAAGATGTTCTATCCATACATTAGATGTCAGCTGCAGGAATTCGACTGTGATTTCCAGTCGTCAAGAAGTCTATTTATCGACTCGCCAAACTTCTTCTCTTGAGGCCCCGGCTTTAAAACATTCACATCACCCCACTGAGAGCATGGATCCATCAGCCAATACTTTCGGCCGGTACACCATGCCCCAGGGGTAGCCCGGTTTCGACCACGCTTGAGAATCTTGCTATCAATCATGTCAAGCACACGTTCGTCTTTTGCAAACTGCCTGGCAAAAGCAGCTCCACTTTGAACCATCTCCTCATAATTTGAGGTGTTGAGGAAAAGGGGTTCCATCTTAGGGGGGCTATCCCAGGCAACATATCTTAAATCACCATTGACTGTCGTGTTTTTGAATTCAGGTGAATTACAAATAACAGAATGGAAATAGAATTCTTGTGGCAAGACAGCATTTGTAAAATACATTAAAAGGATTCGTGGGAGATTATCCCAGCCTAAAACACAGAATTCAAGAAAGGATCGGCTCAAGATGACCCATGGAGAACCTACAGGAGAAAAGAATTTCTGACATAAGCAACTAAAATCTTAAATGAACAGTAATTAGAAACTATACGACTTATATGGTATGACTGATTTACCGGTGAAGACCTTGAAAGCATCAGGCATTGGCCTCTTCTCTGTCGCATGAAAGATTTGGGTCCTCCTAGCCAAGTATGTACCCGGGTCAACTACAATGGGCTCAATTCTTTGGCCCCTGCAACGACATTATGCAAATATAATTAGTCAATTTTTTTGGCGAAAACACTGCATAATGGTGACTCTGAAGCAGAAAGGATTTGCGTACTCTTTCCATCCAAGGTCACTAGTGTGATCAATGAAATTCAGGTCTCTCCTAACAGATGAGAACACATGGGACAAATCTGAGAAGAAGATTACAGAACATATCAGAATTAGAACAAGTAGACAGGAAGTCAAATGTAACAAAATGAAAAAGAATACATCATTCTAGATTACATGAGTATTACTGCTGACAGCACGGTAAATTCATGAAAAAAAAAAAACATTAAATATTGTGCTAGCAATGTGAAGGCTAAAGATCTATGCAACAATGACTACTCGAGGTGACAAGACTAGAAATAAGCACTTCAGCGACCTAAAGATATTTGGTAGCAGCATGCATGGCTTCACTCTTGCCTAAAATTTAAATTTGCAATAAAATCCTAGCTGTGAATATAATATATCAGTACTTAAAAGTTCTGTGTCAAGATTAGATGTGATATATATAAGTCGCCAGGAAAATATATTGAGCTGGAGCCAACAATCAAATTCTTGAAAACACACCATAGCTGATCTTAAAAGATGAAAATTCTCTCTTTCAGCATCAAGAATTATCTAACTAGTCCACACAAAGTACGTTGTTTGGTTTGTGTCCCCAGTGCTAGTGTATTTCGGATGAAACAACTTGCTTATATCAGCTGATAAAAAAGTTTCAGAAGCTAGCTCATTCATCCTGTTGAAGATTGAATTTAGATATACAAATGAGTCTCTTCTCTAACAACTTAAGCTTATAGACAAGATGGTGTAACATGATATCTGAGCCAGCAGAGCTACAGGGTCAAAATCTCACTATCACCTATTTATGAAAAATTGTGCTTGCTTCAGGCCTTTAATGAAAAGGTCTGCCCAGCCTGCACGTAAGGGGTTGGGTTGAAGATAAAATTTAAATAATAAATGCTACTAAATTAAGCTTTTAGATCAGGTGGTGTAACACATCCCAACCTGCCTCCTTTCTCCTCATTCCTCTGTGAAGAAGGTAAAAAGTTTTACACCCCCACCCCCACCCTTTTGTCATATCTGTCTGAGAAAATTAAGTTTCACATAACTTCTGCACAAAACAAGAAAATAAAGTCGAGATCATGCCTACAACACACACAAGACACCTGTGCACTGGAAACCATGGAAATCACATCAAAAGAAGTGCGCCTCAATCAATGAGGTGTATAAAGAAAATCATTTAGGCACAAAAGCTAGAGCTAATTCATCAACAGCAGCCTTACATTCTGTAGATCATTGGATATGGATTTGGTTCCGCAGTCATGAGACTAAAGTCATCTTTCATTTGTGCAATGCGAATGTAGGAAGGATTAGCACAGTCTTGATCGTCAATTTATAGCTTCGGAAGAAGTTTGGATGAGGTAAGAAAGGATAGCATATTTGGAAATAAATGCATATTCGGAAATAAATGAAATTGTAGTACGCAATACAAACTGATTGTGACTCGAACACCATCAGCAATAATAACTTATGGAGACAAGTTAAACATCCATTAAAATAGCCAAAAGGATTAAAGCTATATAAGAGAGTACGAAACTAAGCTCTCCAAAAAAGATAGTTGGAAGAGTTAGCTAGAATGAGAGTTTAGTTGCTACATTAATTGATACTATAAATGTCAACGTTATTGGAAGATTGCCAGAAATGGTTGTGATGTACAATTTTTGGGTGGTGGGGATTTGAGTGCACAGTTGTGCTTCAATCATGCCAAGTGAGAAAGAATAAAATGATTGTTGGAGCTAAAAGCCCCTTAAATGGAAAATTTAGAGTTTGGCAAAGAAGATCTCGTGTTTTTCATTTATATTGTATGGATATTTAAACATTAACTATTTCTGGAACGCAATAGCTTAGTTCCTAAAGTACAAGGATTTGCAAGTTGCAACCAAGATTGACTACCAAACACTCATAAACTACAAATTTAAAACCATGGTCGATTGTAGATCATTGATAAACTATACAGATTTAAAACCATGACTGACTATAAATCTTTCCTAAACTACACGAATTTATGACCGTGATTGATTATAAACCATTGACAATATAGAGAGATCAAAAATAGGAAAGCACGTCAAATTGAAGGATACTGATTTGGATTAATTATAGGCACAATACTTTCCTTCGCAACCTAACTACCTAAGCATGAGGTAAAAGAAAGAGATGCTACCAGCACTAATTAGAAAGGGGTAAAGGAAACCTTTTTTTTTTTTTTAATTAAACGAATATGGAAACAGTTGCAAAAGAGTATAGTTTATTCTGAAAGCATAAATAGCTGATAAGGGGGCATCTAGCGCAAGCAAAATTTATAGGATTAAGTTATTTGAACACCTTGATTGACAGATTGATGACGTGGAAGTGTTATTATGGTTGGATTAAATGTGTGAGATGTGAAAGATGACGTGAGATTGTGCAAGTGTAAATTCGGTAAGCCCGGGATATACATGTAGCGAGATTGAAATTTGTATAGGCACAAAACTTATTGAAAATATGATTTGTTATATAGGTGTCTCTCCTGCACCTATAATCTACTCAATTATTGGGGACAATAGTCTTCTCCTCTAACTTTAGATTCTTCAGTTGTACGCACCTGCGGCTATCATCAATTGATCTAGCTGAAATTTGACTAAATAGTAAGATGAAGCTATCATCTTGGCATCAAGATTAATGGACTGAGATTAAAATTTCAGAAAATCAAGTCTACACTGTCAGACTAGACCCTCTATGCGTGTAACGGCACGTTTGCAAATATAAATAGTGTCAATTTCATCAAAGCATCAATCTTTGCAATCAAAAAGTAACTCATTCTATTATTCATAACCAAACCTATAATCATTGTTCAAGAAGAAGGCAATAGAAAGATACTGCTATATTAAACATTACCATTTCAAGAATCTAACTGCAAAAACAAATGAAAAGACAAGAAAATTCAAATAGTGACTATGCATACCATCCTGTGTAACCAACGGATAATCCATAGCACTTAGAGTGACAAACCAATCCCATTTAGCATCCACCTTCAACAAAATTGTGGCCGCCCTCAAAATGGAGGCCATATTCGTGGACCCCATGTAAGTCGTCGGATCGGGCTTCCCTATAACATCCACATTCTCGAAAGCTCGAGCAGCAGGCAGGGACTTAACCATTACACCCAGCTTCAGCCTTTCCTCCTTAGTCCCATCCGCTGAAATGTGCAATAAATACCTATTCCTCGGATGGTATACCGCTAGCAACAATCTGAAAATCCGGTCCCCATCCCCCCGGCCGCCTGAAATATAGTAGGCGAAGGCCGGGGGATGGCCAGGCCCGCGATGCACCACGGAAGAAAATGGCTTATGTGTGGCATAGTCATAGGAAAAACTGAAGCCCGAAATGGTGGACAGGAATATAAGAATTGAAACAAAGGATGCAGAAAAAAGAGTGAAGAGCCATTTCTTTTCAGCTCCCATTTAGATTCCTGCCTTTGTAGCATGGAATGGATAAAAATGCAGAAAAAATCAAAGCTTCACACCAAAAAAAGTAATTTTACACATAAAAATGCAATTGGGCATAAGATTTATAGATCTTCATGAGAGTGCCAGAAAAATCTCTGCTTACTTTGTGGGTTTTGGTAATTTGAATTAGATTTACGGGATTATGAAAATCTATTGGGGATTATCCGATTAGGGTTTGACCGGGTGTGAGAATTTGGTTGAAAAGCCAATATGTAAGAAGTGTGAAAATGGAGACCATTGTTTTCTTGTTTTGATTTTGCTTTATTGTTCAGTTACTAAATTGACATTAGATGATGTAAACCAGTTTAACGAAGGCTAATTGTTCCACATTTAGAACAGTACTCGTTTAAATTTTGTAGACTCTCGGAGTAGGAGCGTGTGAAACACGAAAGGGATTTATTCACTCTGTCGGCAGTATAGCCTTACACGTGCTAAAAAAAGAAGGACGTGGGTTTGTGGGTTTGAGACTTTCCCCTATCCCTTTATTTTTTTTTTTAACTACACATTATTCAATAAAATAATATTAAACATTAATTCAAAAAAATTTCTTCCTTTTTAATCACACATTCTTCAAAAATTTACTATTCGAAAATGTATTTATTTTTCAAAATTACATTTCAATGGAGCTCAAACAAATACTTATTTTTTGTGTTGATTTTAACAAAGTGCAGAAAGTGAGATGAACCCCTTTTCGGCTCGTTTCATCCTATAAGCGAGTTGATTTGACAAGATTCGAGCACAATGAGCTGCAAGCGCGAGTCGATCACTGTTTCCATGTAATGAACTGCTCGTTCACTCACACTATATGACTCGCAGGTTGGGCAAGCTAGCTCGTGAGCGAGAATGCTAACCGAGCTCATTCTTGACCTGTGAATAGGCCTATATGAGCCAACTAGATTCCCTTGTTAAAGCATGAGGTCTTAACATGCATGCATGCATTAGGGACCGATTTATTCCTGACCCAGGCCAGCAAAGCCCAAATCCGTTTTTCTTATAGGAGAAAACAAATGTTATAGTGTAAAAAAATAATTTATGTGAAATTTCATTTTTCTTTTTTTTTTTTTTACATATCACTAATTCAAATTTAAACATAAAAATGGGATTAATTCAAAATTGAATTTCAAATCATATAAGGATTGTCATAGTGCAAGAGTGAACTTGAGGAAGTAATGAAAAACAGTTGGAGATCATGGGTGTAGCCAATTTGTTCTATCAATTAAAATTCGAATCTCGTCTAGTGTTGAATTGTGGCCCAAATTTCGTTGGGAATTGGCATTTTGGTTGAAGAAGGTTTTGAAGAAGTCAAAATATGAATTTGGGATTTTTAGGACAGAGATTGGGCACCCAAGCATCCAATCCTTGACATGTACTCTATATATAGTTGGCTCTTCATTTTGATTTAGAACAAGTTAGAAATACAAAAATCTTGTATTTTTTCATCTTATATTGAATTCTCCTCATCCGTTCGTGATGTTTCTCTTCGTAAATCTTGGTGTTATTGATCGTTATATTCATGTTGACATTACTCTCATTTATTAAATCTAACAAGCGATATCAGAGCTGGGTTCGATCAACTCAATTCAAGGTTTGATTTTTATAATATCAATCATGAAGTATGATATTTTACTTTTGGATCGCAGCACAAGATTTTTGTTATGGAAGGTAAAGATGCGAGCAATGCTCGCTCAGATAGATTTGGATGATATTTTGTTGGAATTTGACAAGATACCTCAAATTAAACGTTGGAGGAGAAACAACATGAAGATTGAAATGCTCTATCATAGATTCATCTTCATCTTTCGAATTATATTCTTCATGACGTTTTAAACGAGAAACTCGTCGCTGCATTATAGTTGAAGTTGGAGCAATTGTATATAATGAAAAGTCTAATCAGCAAATTACATTTGAAGCAGCGATTGTATTCTCATCATATAACATAAGGTACATCACTTGAAGATCACCAGCTGTTTTTAAGGAAATTATCTTTGATTTAGAGGTCTCGATGAAGAAGATTTTATGTTAATTTTGTGGTGTTCGCACTTTTCATATGTATCATAATCGAGCTTCTTTTTAACATATGAAGCAATTTCAAATGGTGTTGTGGTAATGAGAAATAATGCAAGATAGTAGGTATTGGAATTGTCAGAATTAAGATATCTGATGGAATTGTCAGGATATTTGATGAGGAGAGGAGTGTTCCAGATTTTAAGAGAAATCTTATCTCCTCGAGTACTCACGATTGAAAAGGGTATAAGTACTGGTGAATGTATAGTTCTGAAGGTTAGTAAATGTGCCCGTATTGTGATGAAAAGACGAGAATGTCTTAGTTATATGTCCTTAAGGGTTCTACAGAATATTTGGATATCAATCGGCATAAACTAGGCGCTCATGTGGAGTTTAAGTTTGGTACAATACCGTTGGAGTTTAATTTAGCATCTACAATGATTAATATATCTTAGTCAAGTTCAGAAGTCTAAGTAATGCCATTTTACCACTATTATCAAGATGTCATAGTATTCAATTGCTAAAGACAGAACCCGAAGAAATATTAAGCATACACAAAGGTACGAGTAAGCTAATTTAGTTGATTATACTTTAAATGTGGTCGAAGGTTTTAAGTCTATCAAAGAACCTTTTACAGAAGTTGATAGTTGTGTTGATTATGTTACAAGGTATGTTACTACCTGTTTGGTATTTATTGTTGAGTTATTTGTGATTTTGTTGCTCATGGTAATAATTCAAGCACCTTTGGCACCCTAGGTAATCATGCTAGCAATGCTTGGATTCATTTGATATTTAGATATTAAGTTTGTCCTAATTGAGATTTGTCATAGGCGGAAAATTTTGGAAATTTTTTTTTTGAAAAGTCAAGTTCTATTCTTTGCAGTGAAATTCGTGTCCGGTGGAAAATTTTTGAAACTTAGTTCATTACAGTGGAATTTGTGTAGGTGGAGATTTGTTGAATTGTGATCCAATTCCATTGAGAATTGACGTTTTGGTTGAAGAAGGCTTTGAAGAAGAGAAATTATGAATTTGGGATTTTTGGGGGCAGATATTTGGGCCTTGTTTTATAACATCTAGTTTAGTGAAAATATATTCCATGCATTCATCGTGCATTGATAGATTATTGCATTTAAAGGGCTATAAAGATCGAACGCGCAGAAGAAAAACACGTGATGATATTCTCATCTAGTGAAAATATATTCCATGCATTCATCGTGTATTTATAGATTCGGTACCGCCACCACTTGCACCAACAGCCCAATAGAGCCGCCGCCGCCACCCCACCTGCACTAACAATCCAACACACAACCCACACATAGAGGCACAGATCGCACCGCGCTGCCGCACCACCTGCATCAAAACCCAACACACAAACAGAAGACTCGGTGGTTGTAATGATGGCGGTGTCTTAGTGTTGGCTGGGGATGTTGTCAATGTTCTTCAAATCGATGCCATTTATTTAACCAAAATCATAATGAAGAAATCAACAGAGCAAGTAAAAAATAAATCCTCCACAAAATGAAATTTGAAATGAAGCCATAAACTTTAGCAGATATAGAAAGAAAAATTAGCTTGAAAAAATTATCAGTGAATTAATTTACTTTGAATTTTTTGCTATTCTTGAGAAATTTGCTTGATTCTGTAACAATTGAAGAGGCATGGTTGGGCGGCTGCATGTTTGTTTCGTTGCGTGGAGGTGACAGAGAGGCTATGGAGATGATATGAGAGTTTGGGGGTGAGTGGGCCTTGTTTGGGTTGGGGTGAGTGGGTAGAATGGAATGGATATATTTGTCTTTTGATTAAAAAAATTTATTAAAGCCTAATTTTTGAAATTTAAACTTCAAAGGTAAGAGTTCGAAGTAATTTTCTCATTACGCTACCTACCTTGTTTGTTGGGTATTTTAGTGATGCCCAAATAACCCTTAGGCAATGATGAAAAATCGTGGCCCGTTTAACTTCATAGGCTATAAACTCGGGATTGGAAATCCACACCACAAACGATGTAGCCTAAATCTTATTAGGTATTTAGAGGAA
>CAIGRP010095462.1:0-13073 GCA_903798385.1 Fraxinus cuspidata | reverse complement strand
AGTTCTTCCCATTAAAACGAATACACACAGAGTCAGTTTTCTCAATTGACATGGTGAGACAAAATGTATTCGGCCAAAAATAAATTTATTACAATCCACCAAATAAATTCTGCCAACCCAAAAATTAGCACAACAAAGAATTAAATAGGCCAACAAATATTGTCCAACACCAAAAGAAAAGAAACTGGCCCACTGACCCAAGCCGAAATAGAGAACAACCGGCACACTGACCCAACACAAAACAAAAAACTCACAGGCCACAGAGAAGACCACGCAGGCGACGAGAGAAGAGGAGAGTCCGACGGCGAAGAGAGAGGAAGAGATTCCGACCAAAACCTCTGTCCAAACTTACTGATGCAGATGACGGAAGAGACTGAAGCCCCAGCAGACCACAACTGAAGAAGAAAAACGAACGAAGAAGAATGACGGAGAATTTTCAATCGAACTCACTGATGCGCTACGCCAGTAATACCCAACCCTAGCCGCGCCGGAAATTAGGAATCACATCTTCACACGCTACTGGAAATAGCGTCGAGAACGCGAGAGGCAACCACAGATTCAGCCGTTAACTATGATGAAACCGTCGCCCAACAATTGAACTCGAACAAGGTTAGAGCTCTAATACCATGTCACGATTTTGCTGAATAATCTTTCAATATGTATTGCCTTCAATTTATAGAATGTTACAACGATATACAAGGAAAGATTTGATAATTTACAATCAATTATACGATATAAATGGAAACTAATAATTAAGTTTAATAAGGAATATAATATCCTTTGATACGCCTAAGATCCTGAGGCATATGTGAAGGTATTGCACTGTTTGAATTTGGTTTTAAAAAAATTAAATATCCTACATAGATATCAAAATATACAACATGGCAATGATTTGTCAAGTGCTGAGCATGGAATCATATTATTTCGGGATAAATTGATTGGTAGTTTCTATGTAAATGAAGTGACATTTGATATGTATTTGGAAGAACAATGTGAAAATCTCTTGGATTTAACATGCACCTTTCCTGGAAATTTTGTTTTAGCTCTTCTTTTGTGAGAAAATGTACGTGGTAATATTTATCCCATGACATGATGACAGCTAGAAGTGATTTGTAATGATGGAGCTCAATTTTTTTAAGACCTATATGATTTCTGCAGTAAAGCTGCTGACCATGATAGCAAGACTATCATAGTTGCCAGTTTGGATGGTGATTATTTGAGGTAGCGCTTCCTTTTAATTTTGGCAGAAATTATGGTGAAAAGACGTTTCACATTTCTTTTTTGTACTCAGTTTCTATCATGATGTCTTTATGCATTCCCACTTGTACAGTATGATTATTATAGACCTATTATTTGATAGAACTCCCCTCACTCCTGCCCCACCCTGGATTAGCAGGAGGAGGTTTGGTGCAGTGCTCGGTATAATTCCGATAGCCAATTCTGTAACTAAGTTAACTGCACGATTGGAGCTATGTCATGAGTGTGCTTCCTTTACTTTGAGGAAGACTGAGGAGACTGAAACAGAACTTATTGCTGGCGCCAAAGTATATATGCCCTTGTGCAGTACGCGCACTGTGAGTGGGCAAGTGGTCAAAGCGGCTGTGCAAGGAAGTCCTTGAATCTCAGAAGGTTGGCTCAATTTTTTAACCCTTGTAGCTGATTTCAGTAGAGAATCTGGAACTGATATTTCACACGGAGATTTGAAATTCTCAATTGTGGTAATGTGTAAGCTACCCTATGTTATCCTTGTGATTTTTATGAAGGTTGTACTTGTAGCTCAGCTGCTCAGGCACTATCATTTGGTCGAGATCTATTAGGGAATACCATTACTGTATTTATCCAAATGTTTGGGTGAAACAAATAGATATTACTGCTGATGCTTCTCCTTGCTTTCATTCGCGTGCATAAATATTCATAGTACACTTTGTTCTTTGAATGGATTTTACCTGAGAGAGCTTTTCATGCTTGCTTTATCATACGGTGTAAAATCAGGTTCAATCATGTGCCAACCCTAAAAACTATGCGTAAGATTCCTCTTGTGCTCTCTCAATTCTCTTTAATAATATTCACACTGATCTTTAATAACCTCTGAATATGAAGATGCTGTACATATTTTGTACACGTATTCTCCACTAGATATATTCTTTCCATCTTCTGCCATGTCTCATTGATTGAGACCTCAGTTGTTTTCTCTATGTGGGTTTGATCAGACATTGGAACTATATTATAGATAGTAATTTAAACAACTGTACAATTAATCATAATATAGAAAACATGAAAACTTCTTAGCTCATATTGAAGTATTTATATGATGGATGGATTTTCAACAGTTAAGACAAACTCTCCAACATGCTTATAATTAATTACAGTTTTAGATCTGCAATTTGCATCCCCTAGGCTGCATTTACTCGCAAAGAATACTATATTGTCATTAGTAACAATACATATATAATAACAACTCCATCCCCAACTACATTGGCCTTTTTATGGATGGAAAGTTTTGCCAAAGAATTTATATCTCTTCTTCAAGGAGAGCGGCAACGTTTTTTCCACACTTGGTGCAACCAAGATCAGATATATGAGGTTCAAGAGCCATAAAAAGAGATTTATACAGCAATGTAGCGCCGCGAAGCTGTGCAAGCAGAGAGGAGAAAAATCCAGTTGCAGCATGTCTGGCAAACCTAAAACTTTAAAGTAACTTTTTTGAATCTCTGCATACTTTTCGAAAATATTGTTTCATGTAACTTTTAGGCTTAGCCAAATATTTTTTTAATCTACCGTTAGGTTCTTGCTTCTATAATTTTGCAAGTGGTGGTGATTATTGCTACTTGTGGTGCACTGTTTATTAGAGTTTTACATTGTGAATTTGTGCTATTCAGGTAGATTCAGAATTACCTTTGTGATCTTTAGAGCTTTTTGAATTACATAGTTTCCAAACTGATCTCGAGCCAGATGAGAAGGTGCATTTTGACTGTCTAAAATTTCTTTAATAACACATAACATCCCTCTTTCAGAAAATTCTATGCATTTCTCTACAACATGACTGCCTCCTTTTATCCGGTCGAGATGTATAAACCGACCTTGGAGATAATGCAGTATTTTATCAGTAACAGATGCGTTTCTAAGAGTGAGGACATGCTGCACAACATAGTACCTGGAATAGTGATGGCAATCTGCCCCGCCCCGAACCGAACCGAACCCAGCCCCGAATGTGGCCAAAAAACCCGCCCCGAACGGGTTGGCGGGGCGGGTGGGGTGCCCTGCCTCGGGGCATGGGGGCGGGGCAGGGCAGGGCACCCGCCAAGAATTTAAAAAAAAAATTTAATAAACTATTATTAAAAAAAAAAAATTAAACGGGCAGGATACGGGAAGGGAAACGTGTCCCGAACCCGCCCCGACCCGACTAAGGAGGGGCGGGGCGGGGCAGGGCGGGGTGGGGAAGTCGCGGGGCGGGGCTCCATCCTTAGCCTGGAAAAGGACCATCATTAAGGTAAAGTTTTCCAGACAAGCACAGTTACATGAATATCGAACTATAATTTTTGAGTTTCGTAATAAAGAATTTCATTAGTACCCGTAAGGATCGTTTGACGGGTAAGCTGCCACAATTGCAATGCAATCGAGAAGAGTCGTTCTTTGAGAACCACTGATGCTATTGATGCATTCATATAAGGATATACATCCCACTTCATGGGTAGCCAGTTCTTGGAAATAATATATTGCTAGTTCATAGATTATCTGAGATCAAATAAGCAATGTCACGTCATTTTTTTAAAATATAAAGAATGTGAAGACGTAAATTTCCAAATAGTTTAATGTATTTAGTTTGCTATTCCATCAGGAAAAGCAGAAAGAATAATAAGTAGAATGTGGCTCAAAAGGCTTCTTCTTCGAGTGTTTATTTCGTATGCTGATGTGTTGATTTGCACTGCCCTATTTGTAATATAATTTCATGAAGTTTGTAGAAAAATACCTTGAAAGAACTGATGAAGGAAATAAAATAATTACCTCATTTGGCTGATTTCCCAGGAGGTTTAGGCACTGCTGAATGACATGCCTGGCTATATGGTGAGTCAATAATGCATAGAATCCAGTGGATAGAATTCTTGTCACCATAAAGGCCTCAAATGTCTTCTTGACCTTTTTGATTAGTCTTTGGATTGAATTGGCACTGTCAACACAAGTAGTGAAAACACCCTAAATAGTTAGAAGAAATAATAGTACATAAAGATTCGAGATTCTTGAATTACCCATGTTTACAGAATGCTGCATCTATAAACAATTTGCTGTTCAACGAGGCTGCCATGACGATGGAATGCAACCGTCTGTCATTGCTTTCTTCGACTAGCTTTTCGAAGACCCGATGCCCTTGTTCATCTGCCATCAGCTTGAAAATAGATTCAGGAACTTCATCATGTATTACTTGTGTCTGATTCTGATTCTGATTTCTCTCATCCAAAATTTCCTGCAGGCAATTTGAGGCGAATTGAGTTGTACCAGTCCTGTAAAGGTTGTTTCTTCTACCTTGTAATCCAACATTCTGATTCCACAAGCCACCGGAATTTGTTTGATCATAGTTCAGGTAATATCCATTACGTGAGAAAAATGAATTTCTTTCAATTCCCTGATTTTGGGCGGTGGTCCGTGAAATTTGGTGTAAATGAATCTCCACAGAGAGAGAATTGATACTCAAGTGTCTGTTTGAACCTCCAGCAAAACTTTCTGGACCAGACATCAAATCTTGAACAGGTCTCTCTCCTGCAAAGAAACAAATAGTAAAATTCAAGCCCTTGAATCTTGAATGCTTGCAGAAAATTCCTCTCTCGCTCTCTCTCTCTCAGATATTTATGCATGTATAGTTACCTCGAGCAGTAAAACCATGATTTGCCCAGATGTTGTAATGATCTGGGACCAAGTTCGTTGATAGTCTGCCAGTAGTTTTATTTTCTCTTGGGAGTTTGAGACGAAGCGATGTCGAAGCCATTGTCACTATGAGAACTACTTGCTTGAAACCTCGTATTCCCGTCCTCGTGCAACCCAAAACTTCCAAAAGATACAACAATATCTTCATTGTCAACATTGCCATAGTTTGCCCTATTCTGGAGCGTTTCAGAATTTGAACCCTCCATGCAAACAATTAGAAACATGAACAACCTAGCAATTAAACTATAATATTCTTGTAGTGATTAGCTTATCTTCCTTGTATCTCTGCATATGTCGGTATTGTTAATAGAAGACACAAAAGAAGTAGAAAAGGACTAGGATTGCTAAAGGAATGTCCAAATTTACTTATAACTAGATTTTCTCTGAACTAGGGAATGATCTCCAACACTGGAAGCAGAATCGGAGTGGGATTAATTCAATGTTTTTGGATGTTAGATTGGGACTAATTTATGACATAGATGTAGCAATTATTTTTTTAGTATTTTCGAATTATGAAACTCAATATTTTATGTCAGTATTGAATTGACGTGTATTATCTTATTTGTACTCGTTTCCCAATTAAATAGGGAGTCTTACCTATTTAATGTGCGTGTCAAATTAATAGTGACATAGCCGTATTTCGGTATTTCTTCCTCGGCTACTGCCCCGAAATCCTGGTTGTGAGGGGATTTTCTTATTTATCTAATTTTAAATTTTACGAATATTGATGCTAGATAGGATTGGACGGAAGTCTATTTACTCAATGGTCTGCCTCCTTTCACCCTTTAATCGTCGTTTTATTAAAAAAATTGAAAACTAGAAATTTCATGAGATGGACCCAAATTCATGAAAATAATAAATTATTGAAACAAACTTATTAGTTGTTAATATATCTTTATAAAGTCAGTTACTTGTTATTATAATTTCTCAAATTTAAGTCCGGGTTTATACATGGGAAAATTGCACACTTAGTTCCTAACAATCGGGATCATTCCCCAACGTTCAAAATCAAAATTTTGAATCTCCAAGTCTCTCTTATACTTGCATGATTGTCATTGTTTATTTCTTTGGGTCTTTCTTTCTTGTTCCTGCATGCTATTAAGGGATAAATCTCACGTATATAAGGGTTTAATCTGCTCCTCTTAATAAGGTTAACCATTTGAGATGGAACCTCAAATTTTAATATGGTATCGGGATCCATTAAGTGAACAATTCAATCCGATTAAGGCAAAAAAAAAAAACACGTAGATTTCAAGATCTTTTTAGACGGGTCCCATCTTTCGAGGGTATGTTAAGGGATAAATTTCAAATTGATTAAATATCGAAATATAGATCAACATAAAAGGGTTTGTGCTACTCTTCTTAATAATGTCGAAATTTTAAGATGAAACTTTAAATCTTAATACATGTTGTATTTGGTGAAAAAAAATTTTGACTTCAATTGTGATTTCATTTATTTTTTTATTGTTTCCTTGACCACTTTAATTTTGGGGGCAGATTTTTGTAAATTGGTGGTCGGCGGAAGGTGGCGATGGGGAAGGGGAAGAAAGGGATGGAGTTTGGAGAAGAAAGAGATTTCTTATTTTTATTTTTAATTTTTCTTTCCTTTTGTTTTTTTTTACTTTTTTATTTTGCCTTTTTTAATATGTATTTTTTTGTTTATTTAAAATTTAAGTGCAAGATTGTCTCTTTCACATCATATGCAAAGCACTCGCATATTTAACAAAATAAATGGAAGCAATCAAATGGAAAGCACAAAGAACGATCGATTTGAAGATTCGAATGTCACAAGTAAGACGCTAAGAACGATTTACGCGACGAAGACTAACTATAAAAAATGCTTTACGTCAATTATCCATTATAAATTATAGCTATCCAAACTTTGTGATCATCTTGGCATGGCCTGCATTTTTTTTGATGGGCAGTGCTGAACCTAGACCAGACATCACAGGATGGGCTTTTTTGGGCCTGTGCGGCTCGATCCATCTTCGCCCTCAGCAAGTCAGCATAGAGGGTTGAGTTTTACAGTATAAAGGATAATTTGTGGGTCATTAGCCAGGGAATCTTTTCATTCACAATAATTACTAGATCTACAAGGGGATTAAAAGAAAATCTCTTCAGATCTTGTAGAGAAACTAAAGTGCAAAATGAACTTGGAAAAAGCTTTTATGTTTCCTTCAGAAGAAGGAAAATCTTGATGCTCTCTATTGACAGCAAATCATAGGATATCCATCTTTATGTGTATTGACTAATCTGCCCCTGACAAGTTCATCAGTTAAAAAAGCAGAAATTACACTATCCATGCAGATTTATATCTATTCTTTTTTCACTCTTTTGTGTGTTTTGACAAATTTTATTACAAGTCCAACGTGATGTATGTTTCTTTATTATTAAATTTCATTTTGTTCCTATTGGTATTCACTTTGTATAGAAAGGATATTATTGGCATTACAAGTGGATTACATCTGAAGCCACTGTTCTTGGATCTGGAGAATGTTTAAATATTTCTTGCCATTATAAAAACCCAGTAACTTCTTGATGTTATCCTTCTAAGCTCACGAGTTGATACAACGTCAGACCAATGCCGTCAGGTGTGATGAAGATTCTATTGGCTTTGATCTTCTTCTTATCAATATCGCGGAATTCTGGTAATCATTGAACTGTCGTTACTTGCGAAGCACATATATAGATCTATAAATATATATCACGTTCATGCTAGATTTGTAATTTTCATCAAAAGCCTCACTTGAACCCCTAGATCTTTGTTTGCTCTGCATTTTAAACCGCCTCGTTTAAAAGTTTAAGTTGTCATAGCAATTAATTAGTCGAGATTGTTGCAGAATGCTGTTGTGCTGAAATTTAAACTTCTCTTTGGCTGCATCGGCATGACTGGCTGGATTTTTTTCTTGATCAGTCATTTGATGGAAGACTTTCATTTGCACATCATCTAACTTTGCTTTACGTTTTTTTTTTTTTTTTCTGGTTGATGTTAGAGGGACAGTTTGAGGACTGGTGCATAGCAGATGAGCAAACTCCAGATGATGAATTGCAGAAGGCTCTTGATTGGGCCTGTGGCAATGGTGCAGACTGCAGTAAGATACAGGCAAACCAACCTTGCCATACTCCAAATACGTTAAGGGATCATGCTTCTTATGCATTCAATAGCTACTATCAGAAGTTGAAGCATAAAGGAGGAAGTTGCTACTTCAATTCTGCGGCAATTTTGACTGCTAAAAATCCAAGTAAGCAAACAAATATTCTCGTCTACTTGTTGAACAACTTCTTCACTAAGTTCAAGCGGTTAGAAACGAGACAAATTTATTTATTTAAGTTGTTTTCGATACGCCCCTCATGTGCAGTTGGCAAGTATACAATTTTTACAAATGGGAAGTGGAAAAACTTGAACTAGAACTTTTACGTGTTGTGATTATTTATTTAAATAATATTTAGTTTTCTTGAAATATTGTGGATCCCACGTGCTTGGTATATTTTCATGCGATAATCTGTTCGTAAGCAACTTTTTATGTGATTTTTTTTTTCCATAATGACAGGTCATGATTCGTGCAAATTTGGGTATCTTCCCTGATCACCAATTCTTTAACCGTGCCGGGCTTCTTGTCGTGTTCCAAGAATGTTATCATTTTTATGTAAAAGCATTAGCAAAACTCTCGTACTAAATTCTCCATTGATATATCATGAATTTTTTAGTATAAGCTCAGTAGAATGTTGGTTGTTAACTATTATTTTCCCCATTATTAAAAAAATTTCTGATAAAAACCTGGCAGCATTTCAAGCCATTTGCGCCCTAAAAGAATTTTAATTCAAAATCTTAAACGTAGCTATGTAGAAATACCAATAATAGAATCATTTTATGTGATATCAGCGTTGATGTTCAAAATTCTTAAAATGTAGTTCATTGATAACAATGTGGAAACTTTTTAGACCTTTGATGCTAAGAATCAGGGGCGGAGCTAGGAATATTGTCCAGTGCGAACCAAATTTAATCAAGGTTGGACTTTGATTTTTCGACCATGGATTTAATAATAGTAAAATATAAAATAATATTACGACAACACTAAAAAAGATATAGTTTATAAATTACACTTGTTCATTGCGAATTTCCATACTTTAGTATGCCTACATCTTGGTTTGTTTGAATATTTTTGAAATTCATAGTCCAGACTCCAAAGAAAAAAAAGGGTAGAAATGTAGAAGGGTTTCGAAGAAAATGAAAAAGTGAAACTTCTCTATTTTATGAAAACATATTCATACTAAATGAATTTAAAGGAGCCTTTCCAAAAAAAAAAAAACAAATTTCTTTTGTGTTTTGTTGAAATTTAGACAACTTATAAGCTTCGATTAATATCATTTTGAGTGCACTTAAGTTATATTACTCACTGTTTATCAAATTTAAAAATTATTTTTCTTCTATTTTTTCTCATTTTTACGTTTAACTGTCAATCCGTCTAAAAACTTAAATTAAAAATAGAATACATTTGAATTTAGTGTTGACCAAACTTCTTCACGAGCATCTCATATATCCTTTTATTTGATGTGATGTGTTTACAATTTTCATAAATCGATAATAATAAAACTTAACTAAATATCTCTATCCCAATCCAATACTATAAAGTAACTTTTATAACCTTAATAAATTGTAAACACACAACCATTTACCCCCTCTTTAAGAATCATTTTTTTAGAAATAACATAAGATTAAAAAATAAGTTTGAGAAAACTTCATTTTAAAAATGAAGTTTGAATCTAAAACTTCAAGTAGCTAATTACTTATAAATTAAAATTCACATAAAACGGGTAATTATTATTTTAGACTTTACGAATTAGTCTAGATTCAAATATCATTAATTAATATTACATAATTTTTTTATCTCTCGAGAAATAATAATAATAATAATAATATTGGAAATTTATCCTTTTTTGTAAGTGCCATATATGTGGTTTGCTTGCTTATATTTTCATTTTACGTTTTTTAAAGAAGCATTTGATTAAGCCATGTTTCGTAAAGTTCTTTCTAGATTTTAAGTTATTCAAATTGTATTTATAACCTGATAACCTCAACGCAACTTTAATTCACTTTTTATCCTCACGGGTCATGAAATATCAACTTATAATATTAAACACTGTCAAACATGGACTAAATATCATGGTTGGGTAATGATTTAACAATAAATTAAACTTTAGTATCATCAAATTTAGAATCTATACTGAGGGTATCATATGGTTGAGAGATTATTTTGCATAAGAAATTATTTATGGAGATGAGTATTATTACCCAGGTGTGAACGTGTACCCCCAGTGGTCCACCACTCGCACAAAATCGCCTTTCATACGTGCCTCTTTTGCAATTGTCAAACATTCATTCGCACTAATTCTTTTACTATGTAGGAAAATATGGTACATAATTAATTCCACCATGCCACCTTAAATGATGAGATTGTGGACATTCCTCCTCTCATTCCATAAAAAAAGCCCTAAATACTTGAAAGAAGAAAAAAGTATACAATATCAAATATGAAATGGGAAAAGTGTACTGATTAGGTTCATAAGTGGTGGAATGTAGTAGGTATGTGAACCTTGTGCTTATATATTTTGTGGGTTCTCTTCCTACTTGGGTAATAGGAGTAAATATGAGTTATCTTGGTGTAGGAACTAGTCCTAATAACGTTCGTGGGAGTAATTTGAAGGTAATCGATAGGCGAGTTAGGGTTGCAGAATTGAGTTTAAGGTGTTTGATATGTGGTCTAGCCATTCTTGCTGCTGTTCTTATTGGAACCGATTCTCAGGTTAGAGAGATCTTTACTATTCAAAAGAAGGCTAAATTTACAGACATGAAAGCTCTTGTGTAAGATCTCTCTCTCACAGTATAGATTAAGCCCTGATCCCAAAAATGGGTTGTTAATTAAATTACGATTTTGCTATTTTTGAGTATACAGATTCTTGGTAATAGCCAATGGGTTAGCTGCTGCCTACTCAGTGATCCAAGTTTTGAGGTGTGTTTTGAGCATGATTAAAGGAAGTGTGGTCTTCAACAAGCCCTTGGCTTGGGTCATTTTCTCTGGTGATCAGGTACCAAATATCACTCTTCTACAGCTCAATTTCTTCGTTCTGTCTGTATCTGTCGTGAGTCTACGACTTCATAACTCAAGCCCTATTCCAGAGTAATAAGAAGCAAACAGACAGATTCACTTAAGATCTGTCATGAGTCTACGACTTCATAACTCAAGCCCTATTCCAGAGCAATAAGAAGCAATCCACACACTTTCAAGAAAACTGATTTTTGTATAATAGACACAAAAGGTGATTTCTTTCAGATATCTTCCTATTTGGAATAGGGGTTTGGCATCTGGAAAATTAGAAAATTTTAGGGCAAAAGTTCACAAATAATGTGAATGAAGCATATCATCCTGCATTAAATGTGTTCAATCCTTCTCTACATTTTAGGGGGCGACTCAATTTAGGCAGAGTACGGGGGAAAGATTACAGTTCAGTCCTTCTCTGTATTTACAATGAATGTCCTATTTGATGGATTAAGTGGAGCTTTACAATATTATCCTTGTTCAATTATCCTTTTCACTGCGAGTCACCTAATATTATTATTGAAGTAGATTGAGTATACCATATATGTATTAGGATTTTTAGGAGACTGTTTCTTTGGGTGCAAAAGAGATGTGATGTTAAGAGTAAACCACTATAAATCTGTGTGTATATTTTTCGTTTCCTAACATCTGAAATTAACGTACTTCTGCAGATAATGGGGTACTTGACTTTGTCTGCGGTTGCAGCAGCTGCTCAATCAGCTGTGTGTATATTTTTTCGTTTCCTAACATCTGAAATTAACGTACTTGTGCAGATAATGGCGTACTTGACTTTGTCCGCGGTTGCAGCAGCTGCTCAATCGGCAGTATTTTCCAAGATAGGGCAGAGTGAACTGCAGTGGATGAAGGTTTGCAACTTGTATGGGAAATTCTGTAATCAAATTGGAGAAGGCATTGCCAGTGCTGTGATTGCAAGCCTTGGTATGGTGCTTCTCTCTGCCATTTCTGCTTTCAGTCTCTTCCGTTTGTACGGAGGAAACCAAGGGAAGAGTGACGCAACGTGGTAGACTAAGATCATACACATGCATTCATATATGTATACACAGACACAGTACCAGTTCAATTAAGGTTCTTGCGTTGTCTTTTAAGACATAACCCTTGATGTGTATGTGAAAGATACTACTGGTTTTGGTTGTTATATAAACCAGAGCAAGTGATTCAAAGTGATATCAGTGATCAGAAGCTTTGGGTTTAAGTCCAGCAGTAATATATTATGAAAATTATATATTTTTAACTTTGATGAAACTTGGATTCGACTTGTGCTTGAAAGTACTTGATGACTCTCGAGGTTTTGATGGAAATTACACTAGCTTTGCAATTGGGGTGTGAAAGATGTCTTTGATATGCCCTGCCTTGTGTTACTTTAGTGGATTCAAGATTGTGATGTAAGTCGATAATAGATGCCGATGTGTGTCAAACCTACCAACCATCAATATCAATTTTACACATTCCAGATTTTTATTGCAATTAAAATGTGGTGCAACAAATAATTACTATGATGCTCTTAACAAGATTTCGGTGGAGTTTTCTCGTAAGATGGATTAATCCTACATGAAAAGCAACATAATTCAATATTTGAAACAAATTGGAATAAAGCTATTTATGACTGCAAGGGTCTATTAGGCAGTGAGGACCGTGGAGTCTACAACATATAAATAATACCAAATAGTGATAAATAGTATTAATCAATAAATTTGACTATAATTCTATTACCACATAAACAGATAAAAATAAGCATTAGTCAATGAGGAAATTACATGATTTACTCATTTTAAAATAAAAAATCATAACCGAAAACAATAAACAACTATATATAAATTTATTTTATTGGACAACTTCTATTACTGCACTAAATAAGCCCCAATTTTATTTTATCGAAATCCCAAAATTATAATCTTTATCAAAGAAAATTCAGAATTCCATAAAACCATATTCAAATAAAATTAAAATCTTGAATCCCCTAATCTAGAAAATCGCCCGACAGATAAATCACTCTTAAACCTCATTCTGCGATACATAAAAACGTTTACAACATCC
>CAIGRP010095454.1:0-10012 GCA_903798385.1 Fraxinus cuspidata | reverse complement strand
ACAAACTTTCTTGTCGCTCTTTTATTTTTTCTCGACATATATGTATTGTGACAATATTATGGCTACAAATATCATGTTGCTATTTTGTATTTTTTGCATCAAACAAATAGTGTAGAGATTTTGTTAACGCAATGAATGGCCGAAAGTTATCGTAGAACACATTCCGTGACACAACATTCGCAATAAACATATTTCTCATAAAACATTTATTGGAATATTCATTGCGACAAACTGACTGGTCGCCCTTTTAATTTTCGCGACATATATATATGGCGACAATATTATGGCTACAAATATCGTGTTGATATTCTGTATTTTTCGCGTCAAACAAATAGTGTCGCGATTTTGTTAACTTGATAAATGGCCGAAAGTTGTCGTAGAACGCATTTCGTGACTCATATAGCATGACAATACCTGCAACAAACATATTGTCGTTGCTAGATTACTTTTGCAACAAAATCTCAAATTTTGCGACAACATTTTTTTTGTCGCGAAATCAGTTATTTTTTGTAGTGTACAAGTCCAATATTGATATACTAAATCTTACTTTATTAATTTTTAGTTAGTTGGCTCAAATAAAATAGGAATTTAAAACATATTTCATTTTAGTCCTCTTTTTTTCAAAATATTAAAAATATAAACAAATAAAATTTTATTCTAAAATTTTCGGGGAGATACAATCTTTCTAATATATAACTGTGCGAGTTGTTCCATATTAAAATTTACTTTGATTGATAGAATATTTGCTGACTTTGTCAAACGATCAATCATTACCCAAATAGCATTGTGACCTCACGCTGACCTCGAAAAACCTACTACAAAGTCCATCGCTATGTATTCCCACTTCTATTCTGGAATATCTACCAATTTTAATAGTCCTAATGGCCTTTGATGTTCTGCTTTGACCTGCTGACAAACAATACATTTTTCCACGAACCGTCCAATTTCCTTTTTCATGTTTCTCCGCCAAAATATATCTCGAAGGTCTCGATACATTTTCATACCACCTGGATGTACAGCATGCTGGGTGGAGTGAGCCTCTTCCAATATCTTGTTTCTTATAAATTCATTGTCAAGTACATACAATTCCTTTAAAAGTTAGTGCTTTTTTCTACAGATATTTCAACCTAACTATTTGTTTATACTGACATCAGCAGTGTGATGACTTTTAATCTCAATTTCTCTACGTCATTTATCAAATGTACTTGTACAGTGGGTAAAACTGCTAACTACAATACCGTCTTACTGTTAAGAACATTTGGACTACGTTAGCCTTACCCAAAGGGTAAAGAATCATACAATCGTATTCTTTCACTATCTCCAACATTGTCGTCTATCTAATAATTAGTTCCTTATGTGAGAAGAAATATTTAAAACTCTTGTGATTCGAATAGATATCACAATTCCCTCTATAGAGATAGGGATGCCAAATCTTTAAGACGTGAACTACCACTGCAAGCTCCTAGTCATGTGTTGGATAGTTGTGCTCATACTGCTTCAATTGTCTTAAGGCATAAGCAATCACCTTTTTATATTGCATCAAACACTTTACCCAAGCCTTGCTTGGGGGCATCGCTATAAATTACAAACTCATCCAATCCTTCAGATACCATCAATACACGAGCCAAGACTAATCTCTGCTTATGTTTTTGAAAACATTATGTACGCATTTCTGTCCACTGAAACTAGATCATTAGCCTTACTATTTTTGAGAAGCCCTCAATAAATCTCCTACAATATCCAGCCAATCCCAAGAAATTGTGAACTTCATCCACACTGTTTGGTCTAGGCCAATTAGATATTACTTCTACTTTAATTGGGTCTATCACAATTTTTTGGACGATAACCACATGACTAAGGAAACTTGTACGATTAAGCCAAAATTCGTACTTCTTGAATTTGGCCTATAATTTCTCCTTCCTTAAAGTTTCAAGTACTACTCGGAATTGTTCTTCATGCTGCTTCTTATCTTTGGAGCATACAAGTATATTGTCAATAAATACTATAATGAGTTGGTCCGAGTATTATTGGAATACTCAGTTCATTAAGTCCAAAAATATTGCTAGGACATTGGTCAAACTAAAAGGCATAACGATGAACTTATAATGCTCGTAGCGAGGTCTGAATGCAGTTTTTGGTATATCGGTGACCTTGACCTTTAGCTGATGATTCCTCGTCCTCAAGTCAATCTTAGAAAACACTTTTGCACCCCTTAATTGGTCGAATAAATCTTATATTCTTTGAAGCAGATATCTAATTTTGATGGTCAGTTGATTCAATTCTCGGTAGTCTATGCGCATCATCATACTCCCATACTTATTTTTTACAAAGAATATTAGAGTGCCCCATAGAGATACATTCGGTCGAATGAACCGTTTTTCCAGCAACTCCTCCAAGTGTAGCTTAAATCTTAAAGTTCTTTTTGGTGTCATTCTTTACGGGACCTTAGAAGTAGGTGTAGCTCTAAGGACCAAGTCAATCGTAAATTTCACTTGTTTATCTGGTGGAATGCCATGTAAATCTTTTGAAAATACATCCACAAAGTCTCTCACAATTTCAATATCATTAACGGTTCTGTAAGTTGGGAACTAATAGTATTAACTATGAAATCCTAACATGACTCTTTTCTCAATATCTTCTTCGCTTGTAAAGTTGATATAAGGTGAGGTGGAGATTTAAGCCTTGTCCCTAAAGAAATAGAACTCTTCATCTTCTGGTCTATGAAATAATACTTCTTCATCTTGACATTGAATGGTTGCGTGATTGAGTCCCAACCAATCCATACCTAATAACACATCAAAATCTTTCATGCCTAAAAGGTGTAAGTTCGCTTGTATTACCTTTCCATCCATCTCTAACTTCATTGCTTTAGTTATCTTATTTGTGCAAAGAGTTCTTCTTAAAGGGATGCTAACTTCTAATACATTATCCATTTTCACACATACAATGTTAGACTTAGCAACAAAGGATGTAGAGATAAAAGAATATGTAGTCCTAGAGTAAAAAAGAACATAGGCAGGTATATCAGATAATAATAATAAAATACATGTTTTCACACATATAGTATTAGACTTAGCGACGAATGATGCAAAGATAAAAGAACGTGCAGCCTTAGAGTCAACAAGAACATAAGCAGGTATATCAGATAATAATAAAATACCTACTATCACATTCGGATTCTGCTCAGCCTACTACTGATTTAGTGCAAAAACTCGGGCATTTCCTCTTAGGTTTTTATCTTGGTCATCATCTTTCTTTTCGTGGAGGCTTACCACACCGAAAACACGTTCTTCCCATATAAACATTCAACCTTGTAGAGTTTATTCCACTTAGACATGGTGTAATGCTCCCACTCATCTGACCAAAACGAACTCATGTACTCGGTCTCTATTCTACCCGTTAAGTCTTTCCTTTTTCTGGTCATTCCACCTTCTTTTTTCGGATGACTCAACATGAGCCTTCTCCAACATTTCATGATATGATGTGAAAAAATGAGAGATAATGATCATGTTGATCTCCAGGCGTAGTCCATGTTCGAATCTCCTGACCTTATTTTCTTCTGTATCCACAAGTACGGGGCATAACTTGACAACTGCTCAAACTTCATCTTGTAATCAGTAAGTGACATGTTTTCGTGTCTGAACAACATTAAATTTGATTCCTTGAAGTCTCTCAAAGCCTGTGAAAAGGTCTTTGACATCACGTCATCTTTAAACAGCACCCAAGTCAGATTAAATTACTGCTGTTCAATTCTAGTGCGTGAGGTAGACTCCCACCAGTGATTGGCTACTCCAATAAATATAAATCTGCGTAAAGTACCTTCTATGCATCTGTACAAGTAATGTGTCGAAAATGCGCTGAAAATCTCTAATTTATTCCTCAACGGTCAATGGGTCGGAATTACCATCAAAAGTAGGAGACTTGTACCTATGAAATTGCTAAACCACTGAGACGGGTCCAGGAACAAATGGAGGTACACTTTGTAGTGCCAGCGTATTTTATGGTGGTGGTGCTTGACTGTGCCTGCTAAGTTCTTGTACCGCTCGAAGTAAGTCACACATCAAACTTGTGTACGTAGGTGATGCCATTTCCTGAAATCTATAAGTATGAAATAGAAAATGTAAAGTTACACAAAAGATTTGAATAATCATTTCTTTCCTTGAGTGGTCGATTGGTGGTCGTTGAGTAACAAGGATTGTTCAAATTCTTAATATTTAAGAACTAAAAAAAAGACTTTACATCATATCTTTAAATTTATATATCTTAAGAAAATTATTGATTATTAACAAATACCACGCAAATTTAAGGTTAAACACATAGACATTTACAACACATAGCAGTTAAAATTAATATCATATTCTCATACATGGTCACTATTCCTTTTTTGTTTCATACATGGTCACTATTCCTTTTTCTTTTTTTCTTTTTTTTTTTAACATTTGAACATACGAAATTCGATACAAACTACACCTAGAGGGGGTTTATAGGTGATTATGCATAATTAAAAAATTAATAATTAATTAGCAACAAGTCACTATTAATTATCTCTAGATAAGTAAACAAACAGTCAAATTTCTTATGTTGAAATACCGCAATTATATGAAAGCAATAACAAACACAAGAAATGATCACGAAGAAACTCCAAGTGGGTAAAAACTCCGGACATTTTGCCAGTCAACAATCCACGGTACTTTCTGACATCCTAACTACAATTCCCACAGCTCTCCTGGATTTCATGTTCCTGTACCAACTCCCAGCTGCAGTTTTCAAAGCTCACCTGAACTGTGCTCTCCTGCAGCAACTCCCAACTTTGTGAATTCACCTATCTCCTACATTTTAATGAAGAACTCCGTGTTCTTCGACGACTGGAACTTTAATCACCTTTCTTTGATCTTCAGAACTCTGAAAGATATGTAGAAAGTAGCAGTTTGGTATTTAGATTGTGGATTTTATGTTTTCACCGCCAAGAACCAATGACAGAATGAACGTTGAGAACTAAATTGATGAAGATATATGAAGATAATGTGATTTTCTCAATGTTCAACCTTAGAAAAAAATGTTCAGAGGCATTCGGTTATTTATATGTAGGTTAAGGAATAGATGGGCTAGGTAAAAAGCCTTAAAAATCGAATTAAAAATTCTCCGGATACTGTCGCTCGATCGAGAGTTAGGTAACAAGCGAACGACAGTGTACAGCTCGAGCGAAGGCCTGGCGATACGCTACCAACAGTGTTACTGTTTCTGACGCTCGAGCCAAGTCTTGGCGACAGTCTAGCAAAATTGCAGCGCCGTTTTTCCCTCATTCCGTTCTCGAACCCTAGATCTAATATAACACAATTTTCACTATCTGCACATTACTCCTTGACTATTACAACATATTAGTTTTAGTCCATTTTGTTCACAGACTTGCCAATTACATCAAATACCTAACAAGCTCTCCCTTTAATATTATGTGACATAACTACACTGTAAGTCAAGGTAGTAGTGAAATAGAATTACAGACTCAAAGACCGACACGACCAATAACTGTCTTGATCAAAATTTTCTTTTCATTTATCAAAACTTGTTTCCTGAAATAGACAACTCTATATGTGAAATAGTACTAAGTGTAAAAGCAATTCAAGCATTTCACAGTGTAAAAGTGATTTAAGCGGTTAATAACTCATAATGCATATTTTCAGTTTCATATCATAAGCTAAATTTAGACGTAATATCACTGCAACCCAACATATCAAAATAAAATATTGATTAGTAAAACATCAAAACTTAATCTAACAATAACGAAATTATCATTTAATCAAAAAATTTAGATACATCATGTCTAGTAGTTAAAATCATATACATCCTCAAAAATACTACTCCATCATCAAAAATATATACAACTACTCCCCCCTTTTGTCACAAAATGACAAGGGGCAACCTAGCAATTAAGCTGAATTGTCAGCATTATCAGAATCAGTCATCTCCTCCGAAGCTATGCCATCATCCCAATGGCAACGAATCTATCGTAGTCCTCACTAAGGATAACTAACAGCAACACGAAGCATAGTAAACTCAGTAGTGTGTCGATCAATGATAGCTCACAGCTGTGTAATCTCTACCATCATACGAGCGTGCTGCTCGATCAACCTGGTCATCTGCCCCATAAGTGCCACAGACGGATCAATGGGAACAGACACAGAAGGTGGAACATACTCGACGGGGAGAGGAAAAGATGTGGATGTCGATGGATTGTCAACAGAAGGTGGAGCAGAAGAAGAAGGAAGAAACCCAGATAGATCAACATAAAGATGGTCATCAATAGGATCAGCTGGCACAGTNGGATGTCGATGGATTGTTAACAGAAGGTGGAGCAGAAGAAGAAGGAAGAAACCCAGATAGATCAACATAAAGATGGTCATCAATAGGATCAGCTGGCACAGTCGAATCAACTGGCTCAGCTAGCTCTGAAGAAGCATGAGATAGACTTTGACAAATGGTAGTATGGCCAATTGGTCGAGAAACCCTCCGAAGAACCCCCTTTAGAAAACTAACGCCAAGCGCTGTCACAAAACGATAAATAAGGCAAGCATAAGGAAGTCCCACCTGGATTCTCATGACACGAAAGGCACGCAAGATCTACTAACATATTAATATGGGTAGATCAATAGAGCTGCCGGGCTATAAGGAGTACAAAAATCGAGCCCTCTCCATAGGTAATGATGAGGTATACGACACTGACCACAGATTCGTGTACATAATACGCAACAGAATATGACGATCAGTAGGAAGAGATCTAGTGTGCATCACACCTAGATCACCATCCAATGGTGCATTAAACACCGTAGAACGGACAAGAGATTCCGCTGAAAGAGTGTCATTAGACAGATAAGGAAACAAAGGATGAATGACTCGAGGAATATGTACTAGACTCCATAAGACATCGGATATGATCTTAACTATCCTACATCGAAGAAAAACCTTAAAGTAACGTCATGAATGTTAGCGTAAAACCCTTAAACTAAAAGGTTAGGAGGATGCGCCAACTGAACTAATAAAGGCTCCCAATTCTGGAAAGTGAAAATAGCAGTGAGGTCGGGGTGACAAGTCAGACAAAATGATCTCGCGCTCAAATAGGACAGGTCTCAGAGAAAATTGTGACCCAAAAGTGTCCTGGGCAATCGTCAATATAAACCTAGACAACTGTATGACGTGGAGGTACCAGGTGTCGGACCAGCAGTGCGGGCCCTCTTAGGTGTCATTCAAAATGAGTAAACCAACATATAAATACCTTGACCAAATTAAAAAGTGACTTGAACTATGCATTAGATGCATGAATGTACGTAAAACGAAACAAATAGGACATATGCAACACACCCTTGGATGAATGCACAAAATGATGACGTGATGCCTAGACAGAGGTGACGTGTTGCAATGATATCAAGACATCGTGACAGGATGTCCTGGCTGTGAGACGTGATGATGTGAGGTGAGACGCGATGATGTGACGTGGGAGACACGATGACGTGACGTGGAAAACGTGATGAAGTGGCGTGTGTCGTGACGACACGCCACGGTGACATGACGTCACCTTGCGATGTCCACCAACATTAATAGAAATAGCATCAACACAAATAAACCAACAAACCTAATGTGATCAAGGTGTGTGAATGATGTCTGCCCTAGAGACATGAAACATAACCAAAAATGAAAAGAAATAAAGAAAACAAATATATCGAAAAAGTGGCATGAGTGATCAAGCCAATAAGCCCAGCCACGTAGCCAACCAAAACCTACCACAATCAACGCAAAGCAATCCCACAACTACTCCTAACCCAAACTCCATCACATTCTAAGCCTCAATCACCAAAAAATCAAAAAATAAGGCACAAACAAGATAAACCAAGTAGAAATAAGGAGACAGATAATGCAATGTGTGAAGAAACGAGATGAAAATCATCCTACAATGAAGTAGAACGAAGCACTTAACACAAGAATAGCAAAATCCCAAAAAAATGAAAAATCGAAGAACTTAGGGTTTTCGACCTTTACCTTGAGAGTTTGAGACAAATAGATGAATTTGAGGGGAAATTCAACTCAAAGATTGATGCTTGTCAATCACTTGATGGTTAATTGCACAATTGAAAAATGGGTATGGCGAAATTTAAAGTAAAAAGTGAGAAGGAAATGAACAATAGCCGAAAAATACGAAAAAACGTTAAAATTCAAACATACGGGCTGTTGCTCGAGCGAAAGGTGAGGGATAAGCAAGCGAGACAACCTCTGCTTCTATCGCTTGAGCGTCGCTCAAGGATAAGCTAGTGACAAACGTTTGACAAAAGTAGCACTGAATTTTTTGAAAATAAAGAAAATTAGCCCCTTTTTTTAAAATCCTCGACATGCAGATGAACTCAAAAATGCTTATGTTCACAGGTAATGCATTATCAATAAAACTTTCCCACATACTCAATCAAGTTCAAATGGAGTAAAGTGTATAAGTTACTCACGTGTGTGAAGTGCCACTATTTTCTCGTGAACATGACTCCGAACCTTAAATTTGACTCTTTACAATATACTTGTAATGAATCAAATAAGTATTTTCCTTACTAATGAAAATCAAAGCCGCAAGATGATTAGGACCGTAAAAGAGCTCACTTACATGGATATTTTTCTTTTCCCCATGAATTTTAGTATATTATTTTTTATGTTATTTTTCTCAAATATTGCATCTTATGTGCAGACTCTTGTGCATTAACCGACTAAACTGACCCATGTAATGAGCTTTAGGTTGGTTAACCCAAGTCAGTTGACCATAGACATCAAATTATGAGAAACCACTCAAGCTTAATTACTCGAGTCAAATAGGCTTCGTACAAGAATAAAAGTTGAACCAAGATATTATATTTTTTTTATTATTATAAGGGAACTATATATGAGCTTAGGTCCATGAAATAAAGGTCAATTCACGTTCAAGTTTATATTACCAACTGATGTCAGGCATCCCAAATCTTACACATGCGGTTTAGACTCAATCACAAGATCACAGTGTGTGCAGCGCAGATGGAACATAAGGAAACATATACTTAATACTCCTGATTAAACCGAAATAAGAGCACCATGAAACATCGGAGTACAGAAACGTAATAATTTTTTTAAAATAAAAATCAAAGCCTTTTAAAAAGTAAGAGCACAAAACAAAATAAAAACAAAAACACAACTATGTGAGATGCATGCAAGAATGAATGGACTCAATGAGTTGAACATGCATGCACATAGGTATCTGATCAAAGAGATACATGGATGCTCTTACCTTTTAGAGCAGGATCAATCTCACCACCTTTTAGATCACTCTTTTTAACTCAAATCTTCTTAGAAGTAGAAGTAATCCTAGTTAACTGAGTAATCATCTCAGTTAAATGGCTAATCTGATTGGCGAGAAAGTTTACCTTGCTTGGAAAATCTTGACTTTTACTCGTAGTCGCGAGTTTACGACACCTAGGTCTTGTGTGTCCCAGTGCACCACAATGGTGAAAAGAATTAACCTAGGTTCAAACCTGCTCGGAGGTTGTTGTCGATATATAGGACGATTGGCCCTACGTTGTCTAGTAGGTCTTGATCCAAAGATATTCCTGCCCTTGAGTTCAGGAGTAACAGTATTCCGAGCTTTGTTGGTGTCTGGGACGACGTGGTCTTAGATGTACTAGCACTAGTATTACCATTTTGAACGTAACCCAGACCATGCCTATTTCTAGCAAACTTGTTCATTCCCAACAGATTGTCGAGTTTCTGCGTACGAATGAAGTTGAGTATTAGATTTATCAAGATCACTTGTTAAGGATATAACTTTGGCTTCTAAGTTCTTATTAACAAGCCTCAACTCATTCAAAGTTTTGGTAGAGCCATGAAGGTCACGTATGAGTTTCTCTCTCTCTCTCTCTCTCTTTTAAGTTCGTTAACCTTTCTCAGAACAACTTTATTAACCTTTTTGATTTTAAGACTCTCCTCGAATAATTCTCGATAAAACTCATGAATA
>CAIGRP010095448.1:0-11804 GCA_903798385.1 Fraxinus cuspidata | reverse complement strand
TAATTGTTCATTTGTTTGATTACCAAATTCCAAACTTAAGATACTGCTTGTTGTTAGACCATGTTGCTCGTAGAGTTGAGTTATATTTTTGTTTGAGGACAAACAATAGTTCAAGTTTGGGGGAGTTTGATAAGTGCATGTTTACACACTAATTTTACTGTCAAAACGTGGAAAATTGTTGATTAATATGTTGAAATATAGGCTAATTCTATGTAATTTATGTATTGCAGGACAAAGTGATAAATGTAGCTGAACTAAGGAGAAACAAGTGAAAAAGTACCAAAATGGAGGAAAACAAAAGTTAAGGGGCCAATGTGCAAATACTCTAAACTTGTTTCTAATCTTGTGATGAATATTCAAAAGTTTTAGAGGTCAATTGGTTAAGGAAATGAGTCAAAGGGATGGAATACAACCAAAACATTATCATATATCAACTTTCAAGTTGAAAAGTTTTGCACCATTTTTAGCCTCATATTGAGACCTTTTTTTGACATGGTAGACGATCGAATTGAAAGTTGGCATCTGTAGTAAATTTGTATTCCTTTTAGTCTGCTTTCCAACGCATCTTGAATCACCTCAATCGGACATTGGGAGTGAAAGTTATGACGAAAATACTAAAGACTGTTTGGTGGAAAAATCCTAAAGCTATGCGGTCGCATATGGTTATTTCTCTGCGGTCGCATTCGACCTTTCAGAAATCGTCAGTGGCCAATTCGAGCCTTCTATACGACTGCAAACTGTAACAATGAGGTCGCATAGAGTATTTTCAAGGAGAAAATTTTGGTTTTCGAATTTAAGTCAACCACTTATGGAAATAACTATAAATACATGTTTTGAAACCCTAGAACGGCGAGATCCATCTAGAACGTCCCCATTCAGCATTCTTCCATTGATTTTGACTCGAGAAACTCATGAAGAACTAACAATCTTGGTGAAGCAAGGGAGGAACTCAATTGGATATGGTGATTTCGCTTCAATTTATTCATGTAATTGCTCTTTTCATTGTTGAACAATTCTATTATTTAGACTTTTCTTCTCATTAATTTAAATTGAAACCGGTTTATAATTACTAGATTTTTCATGGATTCAGTTATGCTTTTTCCANAATTGCTCTTTTCATTGTTAAACAATTCTAGTATTTAGATTTTTCTTCTCATTAATTTATATTGAAATCGGTTTAATAATTACTAGATTTTTCATGGATTCAATCATGTTTTTTCCATTGTTTAATCAAGCTATTTATTGAGTTTCAATTTCAATTACTTGTTGTTGAGATTGGTTTAACAATTATTAAATCGCTCATAGATCCAGTCATGCTTCTTCAATCGTTAGATTGAACTAATTGTTGAATTTTAATTTTAATATTACTTTATTGACGGATTAAGTATTGCTATATGCTTGATGTATATGATCGATCTTTGATCTTGTTCCGATAAAATTGTGCGAATACGTCATAAGTCTAGATTCTAGGATTACATTTATCTTCCGATTAGAGTGTCGGGATTAAAGTCTCTAATTGTGTTATAGAAATGGAATAATTGGTGTGAATAATCCAATCCAATTGAGGGAATTTCGACGTTTCACTACCTCAAGTTATTAATTTTAATTTCACCTTTCAACATTGAATTTTACTACACATTAAAGACGATAACTCATCCCTTTTTGGAACCCTTAAGCATTCTCCATCACCCTGTGGATACGACACCCAAAGCTGCATTACAACTACTGCATTATTCTTTGGGCGTAATATATTATCACTTGGATGACTTTGAATCTTGACCCATTTAACCTCTTTTATTGGTCTAACTGAAGCCTAACTTAGCCTGTATATATATGTCTTTGCCCTAACCATTTTGTGTGTGATTTGTGTTGTGGATGGAGAAAAATGTGATTGCAGAATTGGAGAGAAAAATGGTTGCTTTGAGTTCCAAAAACTGGCACTTGCTTCTTTCATTTTATTGATCTCTTTCTCGTGTTTCTTTCATTGTTTTTTTATGCCTTTGTGGCTTACAAATAATCACCATTATCTTGTCCTTCGTGGATGAGATTGAGGAGCAACTAAGGTAAATATATTAGTTGTGGGTCAGAGTCGTTTGGATTGGTTATTTGGTAGAGAAATGTAACGTGAAACTGAACTCGAAAAACACTACTTTGACGATCGTTGTAACAAACTTTCATGACAATTGGTATTAGAGCTTTAAGATGGTGGATTTGGCTCGAAAAATTGACCAAAAACCGATTAGAAAAGCAAGAAAAATGAAGTAGAAAAACAACAAAAGATTGTCAAAAACTACCTAAAAACTGGACTTATTTTCGTGATTTTCGGCAAATCTAGAGACCTGGTGGACAAACGAAGACCACTGGTGTTACATACAGGAGAAGGAAGTCTTAAAGTTCAGGCAGGTGTCACCGGCTACGACGCGTGGCAACCACGCTCAAAGGCTTGAGCAGCTTGTGAGAGCATGTGGAGGACGTTCCAGCGACAGTGTCTTCAGGCAGTTTGTTCCTGACATTTTGGTGTTAGTTTTTTGTTTCAGGTTATACAACGAAGTTTGGACAATTGTGTTCTTCGTATCTTCGGGATTTGATCGTGATTGATTGATTCCTGAGATTGTTGGAGACTCTAGGACGAATAGTGGTAGTCCTAAAGTGATTAATTTGCATCTCTCGGTATTTACGGACTCGGAATTGTTCGCTTTGGTATATTGGCTTATCCTAATTTAAATATCAGCATTAGCGTGTCATCGTGTGGGGTGACCTTAAAATTGAGGTTACCGCGTGGGGTAAAATGCTCGTGTTAAAAATTTAGAAATTATTTGCCATATTTGAAGTGTTAAATTTTGACAATAAGTTGGTAATTGTTTTTATGCTTTAACTGCTATTTTAGTCACTGTGTGAGATTGCATTACGTGAAAATTTAAATTTTTTGTTGACATATCTTCGTGTTGTATTGATTATTCTATTAGAATACCTAGACTTGACCCATTTGATCATTCTCTTGATACTGAGATCTTGAGTCTCACGAAAACTTGAAAATCTAGAATGGTGTATACTGCGACCTAAGGATTACTTTATGTGACCTATTTGTGTACTTTGGTTGTTTTGTTTTTTCAAAATGTCTTCAAATTTCAAAGTTATAATTTTCAATAGAAAATGATATTTTTCGATTTGGCAACCAAAAGATGAAAGGGTTTTGATTCAACAAAAAGTTTCAAAAGCCATAGCTATCAATTTTGCAAAAGCACAAAAAGAAAAATATGATGAACTTGCTTACACTTCAATTATTTTATACCTATCTGACACTGTTTAGAGAAAAGCTGGAAAACTTAATTCTATAAAAAAACTTTGGCAAAAGTTGGAAGACTTATATTTGCTTACGTTTACTCCTAATAAGTTATACTTTTTGAAAGATTTTTCAGTTTTAAAATAGTTTTAAAATGAATCCTTCAAAGAATCTTGATGACAATCTGGATATTTTCAACAAACTTGTTCAAGATATTATTAATGGTGATGAAAAGATGTCCGAAACGTATAAGACCATTATTTTACTTAATTCTATGCCTGATTCATATAGAGAGGTTAAAAATACAATTAAGCATGATAGGGATACCTTAACACCTGAGATCATAGATTCCCTTAGGAGTAATGTGATGGAGATAAATGTTGAAAAAGATGATAAGATGAGTGGTAAGTTACATATGATGAGAAGTAGCATGGATTTTAAACAAATGAATTTTGGTAAATCTAAAGATAGTAGTGATTCAAGTAATGACTCAAGTGATGAGGGTAGTAAGGGCAAAGGTTGGAACAAGTCTGGTGGTATACAGTGTTACAACTGTGGTAAATCTGGATATTTTGTGAGGGATTGTCCCAGGAAGAAGGATAAGTAGAATGGTAAGACGAGAGACGAGGCGAATGTGGTTATGAGGTCGAGTGATGACCCTAGTGAAGTTTATAGAGAGAATATCTAGTTACTGCATGTACATCCATGTGTAATCCTTTCTACATAATGTAATTGCTTAATTTTGTTGCACGGTTATATGTACATTTTAATGTGTTTGATATGTGCATTTGCATAAATTTAATAGCAATTTAATTACTTGGTGTAAATCTTTGCATGTATAGTAGGTTTGGATGCATTAACAGTGTGTTGTATGTCTATTGGTGAGATGAAATATAGATGCTTAGGAGTACATTGGTGGTTTGTATCAGGGATCACAAGTGGAGAGGTGATTAAATGTTGAAATTATTTATCTGTGAAGAGACCTTGATCAAATGGAATGTGATAGAGACACTTCTATCACTTCTGTTAGATGGAGACCCATTATCCATTTACGTTGGAAAAAGTGACGTGATGATAGGGGATTATCCCAATGACTTAGGATCTATAGATGTCTACCAGTTAGACATAAGTTGAGTGATCAGTCTAGTGAGCATGGTGGGAGACGAGGTGAAATATGTGTTCTCCAGGTATGAGCTACATGGAATGGGATAAGATAAGTGTGATGAGATCTTTTCGTGTAGTCATTTATGCATTTGTTGCATATGTATTGGGTGCTTGATTGAATAATTGTTGTTTTGTGCGGACGTTTCTTTTTTGAAAAGACCGTGTTATCCTAATATTTCCATCGCTTATCTGCTTCTACTTGGGTATTTGTTTGTGACCTTAGCCCTAGTGTGTACATGGAGTAGGTAGGGTATGTGTTTTGGATCCGAAACACGAGGTAAGGTCTGTGATTCCAATTTTATTAGTTGCCTTGATTATGCAAGTGTTGACTTTGTGTTATGATTGCTTGCAGATTGATTGGGTATCAAGGTAGAGATTTGTAGAGTTTTGATACCCAATGAATCTCAGGCGATGATGTAAACGTTTGATTAAATTATTACCAATAACCAAGTCCAAAGACTCAACCTGAAAACGTGGGCCATTGGAAGTAACTTAAATAATTAATGTTTCTCATGCTCCCTTACCTCTTGAATGACTTTGAATTTTGGCCCATTTAACATCTTTTATTGGTCCAACTAAAGCCTAACCTAGCTGATATATATGGTGTCTTTACCTTAGCCTTTTTGTGTGTGATTTGTGTTGTGAAAGGAGAAAAACATGTCTACATAATTGGAGAAAAAACGGTTGCTTTGAGTTCCAAAAACCGGTATTTGCTTCCTTCATTTTTTTGGTCTATATCCATCATTTTTCTCGTGCCTTTGTGGCTTACAAATCATCACCATTATCTAGTCCATTGTGGGTGAGATTAAGGAGGAACCGAGGTGAATATATTGGTTGTGGGTTGGACTCGTTTGGATTGGTTGTTTGGGTAGAAAAATATAACGTGGAACTGAGCCCGGAAAACACCATTTTGACAACCTTTGGAGCAAGCTTATGCAACACCTTTTTCTTGATATTTCTCTTCTTGTTTGGGAACTTGATTCTCTTGCGACCATATTTATCACAATCATAACAAATGATTTTCTTGTTCCTTTCAACACCCTTTTTTTCTTTCTTTTGGAATTTCCAATTATTTCGAAAACCTCTCCATTTTTTGACAAGAAAGACTAGATCATCAAATCTTCATCACTGAAATTTTCACTTGTAGTTCATTCCTCGATTGCCGATTTAAGAAAAATTTGGCACTTAGGAGGCTCATTTGGTTCTTCTTTGCTTTTCCTTGTTTTCTCCTTAGTTTCGGCGTTGTTGAGCTCATATGTCATCAATGTGCCATAAAGTTCTTCCAAAGGATATGAATTGATATCTTTGGTATTTTCTATCAACATCCTTAATGGACTTCATTCTTCCGATTGTGACCTAAGCATTTTACTTACAAGTTCACCATTAGTAAATTTTTGATCAAACTCTTAGAGTCCATTCAAAATATTGGTGAAGCTAGTGATCATGTCAACAATTGGTTTATCTTGTTTTATTAAGAAGTTTTCAAATTCTTTAATCAAGAGATTAATTTTAGTTTCCTTTACTTTATTAGTACCAACACGAGTAACTTCCAATGCATGTCAAATGTCATATGCGGAATTGAACGTGCTAATACAATTAAATTCATTTTTATGTAAGGCGTAATAAAGTAGATTTTTGGCTTTAGCTTTTGACGATAATTTTCTTTTATCATCTTCAACATATTCCTCTCTAAATTTTGAAATGGCTTGATCAGGTTGGCCTTCGATAATAGTCTTGGAAGGCACATAAGGTCCATATTCAATAACTTCCATATATTATAATCTATTGATTGAATATATATTATCATCCTAACTTTCAAATAATTATCATACGTGCCATCAAAGACATGAGGACGGTTAGTAGAATGCCCCTCAAGATTTTGAAGATTGTAGTAAGCCATTGCTCAAGATTGTGGAATCTTAATTTATAAAATAAGCACCTTGCTCTGATACCAATTGATAGCTCAAGAATGGTAACAAAGAGGGGGTGAATCGATTATTTAAAACTCTTTCGAAAATTTAATATAAATACAAGAAAGTAAGGACCAAATACATAAATTCAAATAGTAAATACAATAAGAGAGAGAGGGAGGGAGAAAGAAATAAAGAGAGAGAGGATACAGACGATATAATTATGGAGGTTCGATCCAAATCGATGATCTACGACCTCTGTTACCGAGCTCTCTGGTACAAGCAAGACCTTTTCACTATGTTAATTGCTTTATAGTGCAATTCAACCCTTTGCAACGCTTTCGGTAACTTACAATCAAGGAACACCGATCCTTATACAATGTTGAGCTTTATGGGACCTAAACACGACCCACAAATTTAATAGAAAAGTGATTTTACAATTTGAAATTTCTCTCTTAATAAATGATATAATCAAATTAAGTACCAAGAGAGAAGTAGGCTAATACTTTAATAAATAGCAATAATGAAACTCAAGTGTTAGGTAAGAAAAACTTTGATGAGTAGAATAATTTTTAAAAGTTAATTCAATCAAAAGTTTTTCAAAATAAATGATTTGATAAAGATAAAACAATGTAGCTCTGCTTTAAGAATATCACAAATATATGCTCTTAAAAGCGTTGTATTGAATGTAAAGTAAAGTAGTATTTATAGCAGTCAAAAAGCCAAAATTTCTAGCGAATCTGGACGTCCGCCACTGAACAGGACGACTGAACTAGCCGTTGTACGTCAAAAATCAGAACAATTAAAATTTTGACCGTTGGGCCACCGGATGTCCACCAGGACAGTGTAAATCCGGATTTCTCTTTTCTTGATTATTTTAACAAGCGTAGGCTTTTGATAAAAATATTCACTTAACTTTTCAAAATGAGTGTTATTGATAAAAGATTTAAAAATCAAGTGAAGATTTTTATTACATCGAAAATAATTTTTATGCTAGTGTTTTAATGAAAAGTTTATTTCGTGCATAAAAATTGTAACTTACGAGCTTTTATTGATTAATTGATATGAATTAAAGCATTTTACCTCTACATTTGGATTCAAAGCATCTAGGTCTAATGTCTTCAAAGAATGTTTGATTTGTCATGAATGTTTCGATTGATTTGACGTGATTGCTCGGCTTTCATCTTATTTTTCATGATCATAAGTTGTGAGTCTTTTGGTAGCAATCATTTTTGTCTTCAATTAACCAATTTTTCCTCAATAGCTATAAAGACTTGAATTCAATTGTTAATGATAAAGCAGTTTGTTTATTATAATCAAAACACGAGATCAATCATATGTCAATAATTTCTCCCTCTTTGATTTGAAACAAGATGATTTACAAATATGATTGAGCTATTGATATCATATTGATAGAGGAATATACATTATAAATTTATCATGCAATTCACATTCCCCATGTCTTTTACAAAATGATAACCATACATTCGTATTCTTCCTTTTTCATATACTCCAAGCATATTGTCAAATCAAATCTTGCATAATCATCTCACTCCATTTTCCCTTTTTAGCATAAGCAAAAATCATAAGACAAATTTGGATCACAAAATAACCATAGCATTAAGCATAAAGGCATAAATGATGTCCAAAAACCAACAAAATAGGCTAAACGAAGTAAGAGTGCATATATAAGTCATAGAAATATAAAGGCATAGCCAAAATAGAAACAAAATCGATGACTACAGCTCAGGAAGAGGCGGTGGAGGAAAATGTGTATAGAGTGAGTGTAGAAGGTATTTACTGAGCCAGTATTACCGTTTGTTGTTCTTAAATAGCATCATGTAGAGCTTGTATAGCGGCCTGTTGAACTTGCAACTCCCGAAGCATGCCATCAAGGCCATTAACTGATGAGGTAAGAGAATCGATGCGGCCATTGAGAAGATTGTAGTGATCATCGATAAATGTGAAGCAACCAATCGAAGAACGAGGAGCACTAGAGGTAGGAACATCATGAGGAGGGTGCGGAACTTGTGGTATGTCATTAGCATCGTCATCCTCGTCTCATTCAAATGGTAGAGTTGATGGACCCGAGGTGGGGTTGAACCCTTTGTGTGTCCCACCCATTGACCACGTTCATTTAATATTTTCATTCATTTAAGGGTTTGATGTTGATAGTGTTGGTAGAGTGAAGTTTAGCAAATGTTTCATCGTATAGTGGAGTATCAAAGTGTTTAAAAATTTTTGGAATAGGCATTTCGTAAGTAAAGATTTAAGATGATGCATGGAATGCACAAGTTTCATGAGACTTACAATAGTTGGAAAATCTAGTTTTCGCCCAACAAGAAAGGGAATTGAGAATAAAAAGATCAAAAAAAGTACATTTCATCTCGATGACCATTTCAAGGAAGAATGACATGTACAATGATATTTTGTAAAACTTTACAGGTAAGTGTTAATTGATTTGCACTAAGTTTTGTGATATTTTCGAAATTCTTCCGGGTTGCCCAATGAAATTCCTCAAAAAGGTCATTCCCTTTTAAAGTGGGATGAGTTTTGTGAAGAAAAATCGGAATATCACACAACTCAAGCTCAAGAACATCATGAATCATAGCTTTGTTGATGGTGATCTGAACATTTTTAAGTAGACGTGAAATCTCATCTGAGGGAGGAGTAATAACCATGTTTTTATAAAATTCTTCTTCTAGAGTAGCAATAGATACCCATCCCATGTTTTCAAAAAATCTCTTCTATATGAAATGGAGGTGCTTCAATAGTAAAATCGACAAATTCAACATTTCTTACCTATTAAAATGGGGGATTTTTCAAATGGGTTGCGAGCACCTCGGGTTCCATGTCGAATTCTTCGTCAGAGAATGTGGTGGTGACCATCTCACGGTGATCTTGAGTCTTTTTGCCACTCTTTTGGATCTCGACATTGCAGAAAAGTAATGAGGTAGAGAAGAATTGAGGAAGACAAAGAATAAACTAAATTCTATGGTTTCAAAATTTTTGGGAGAATTTGGCATGAAATGGATGAAGGTTTGAATTTTGAAAGAATTTGAAGTGTATAGGTAATAGGTTTTTGATTTTGAAGAGTAATTGATGATTTCAGTGGGAAGAATGAAGAAAATAAAAGAGATTTAGGGAAAAAATTGAGAGAAAAATGGAGAAAAGGTGGGAAGAATGGGCCTAATTCGCGAAAAAGAGGATTTTTATCCGCAATTTACCAGACATCCGGATGACAAAAAGAGGATTTTTATCCATGATTTACCGAACGTCCAGTTTATCATCCGGACGTTCGATTGACAGAGCTAAAATTCTTTGTCAAGCCGGATGGGGTTACCGGACGTCCGGTTTACTTGTCCGATCCTTTTTTTTAATTTTAATACCACGTATAGAAGAAAACTTAAGTGAGTACTTTTGATTCATCAATGTTGCCTAAGCCTCACTAAATATGTGAGAATCGATCAAGTGCAAGAGGTTTAGAAATGATATCGGCCAAATGATTCTCCATGTTCATAAATTCTAACACAATATCTTTCTTTTGTGCGTCATCTCTTGGGGAGTGATGTCTAATTTTAATATGTTTCGTTCGAGAGTGCAAAATGTAATTTTTAAACAAATTTTTGGCACTAGTATTATCACACGTGATAGGTGTATGATAAAAAAATAGATGATAATCATTACGAGTTTGCTACATGCATAACACTTGGGCACAACAACTCGCGCCCGAGATGTTTTCAGCTTCGACAGTTGATAATACAATGGAATTTTATTTCTTGCTAGACCAAGACACAAGTGCAAAGCTAATAAAATGACAAGTTCTGATAGTGCTTTTGCGATTGTGTAATCGACCCAATCAGCATTTGAATAACTAAGAAGATCAATATGAGTGCCTTTTGGGTACCAAAGCCCTAGGATTCTAGTGCCACTAAGATATCTAAAAATTCATTTTACGGCACTAACATGAGATTCTTTAGGACTTGATTGAAATTAAGCACATAAGCACACACTAAACATGATATCAGGTCAACTAATTGTTAAGTAAAAAAGAGATCCGATCATACCTTAATATTTTGTGACATCCACACAAGTACTTTGATCATCCTTATCTAATTTTACATATGTACTCATTGGAGTGTTCATAGGCTTCAATTCATCCATTTCGAACCTCTTGAGCATGTCCAAAATATACTTATTTTGATTGATGAATAGACAATCTCCAGTTTGCTTAATTTGGAGATCAATGAAGAATTTAAGTTCTCCCATCATACTCATTTCAAGTTTCATACTCATGCATTTTGAGAATTCTTCACAAAGATGGATATTAGTAGCACCAAATATTCCCATCATGCTTATTTCAAATTCCAAGCTCATACATTTAGTGAACTCTTCACAAAGATGAATATTAGTAGCACCAAATATAATGTCATCAACATAGATTTGAACAATATCATTCGTTTGAGTTTTGACAAATAAGGTAGTGTCGTTTTTCCTATTGAAAAATCATTTGAAAATAGAAATTTGCTCAATCTTTCATACCAAGCCCTTGGAGCTTGTTTTAAACCATAAAGAGTTTTTCTAAATTTGAAAAAATAATTCAGATGCTTGTGATCTTTAAAGTCGGGCGGTTGCTTGACAAAAATTTCTTCTTGAATGAAACCATTAAGAAATGCACTTTTGACATGCATTTAATAAAGATTAAATCATTTATAACAAGTAAATGGAAGAAGCATGAAAATGGATTCTAGTCTAGCAACTCGTGGAAAAGGTTCCTCAAAATCAATACCTTCTTCTTAATTATAACTTTGGGCCACTAATCTAGTCTTGTTATGCACAATAATTCCATTTTGGTCTCTTTTATTTCTAAAAATCCATTTTGTACCAATGACGATTTGATTTTTTGGTCTAGTGACTAAATCTCAAACATGATTTCTTTCAAATTGGTTTAGTTCTTCTTGCATGGCTAGAATCTAAAACTCACCAAACTCGGCTTCCTTAATTTTTTTTTTGTTCTATTTCTGAGATGAAAGCACAACTATTTAGGTGATTCCTAGTAGAAGCTCTAGTAGTAATACATTTGGATGGATCATCAATAATAAGTTATTTTGGGTGAGAGGGAACAAACCTTCATTCTTTTGGTACAGTGTGATCATTTGACACTTCGGTGGGTTCTACTTCACTTGGTTGAACGTTCGCTTATCCTATGTGTTTTTCTTTTGGATCTTCCTTGCTTTGGTCTTATATGTACATTTGTTCGAAGGGAGTCTCCAACTCTACATCAATAGTAATACCTTTCTCACGATCAAAAGGATTAGTTTCATAAAAAATAACATGCATAGATTCTTCAACGACGAGAGTTCTTTTGTTAAAGACTGTAAGTTTTGCTCGTTGATGAGTAAAAACAAATTTTTCCAATTTATTTTGTGTTTAAAATAAATCATTTA
>CAIGRP010095446.1:0-12938 GCA_903798385.1 Fraxinus cuspidata | reverse complement strand
TATTATGATTTTTGTCAATTTATGTTTATGGGATATTGTCATACTATATTCTAATTTTTATGCTTTTAATTTTAGATTTTAACATGGAAGACGATCGACCTTTTGCCAAGAATGAAGAACCTCGCTATCTTTTTCAAAGAGTAACAAATCTAAGAATACAACTCTAATAGCTAATGTTATATTACGACTTTTTTTTTTTATAGATATGAATTTTATTCGTACATAAATTTTTATAAGATTTTGTCCCCCGTAACGTTGATTTCTAGCTCCGCCCATGGCTCTGAAGATGAAATCCACTGGCCAATGGGATAACTGTGGGATCGCTATTGATCTCAGCCCTCAGGAAAACCATGGAAGATCAAATATTCATGGAATTCTGCAATCTTTTTGCAAGAACATATGTATGAGAATTCAGAAACGAAATCTGACGCACAGGAAGACTTATTGGAAGATATGGAATTAAGTTTCCTTGATTTTTCTTGTTCTCGTATCTGTACACCTGAAGATCTAGTTACATTTATAGACTGGCTCTCAAACACAGTTGAACTAAAACTGGATGAACGTGGCATATATACTGAAGTTGCTTCTTTTCAAGGAGGGATCGGATTCTTAAAGTTGTTGTCAGGTGCATCACGACTGATATTCACCTGCATAAAGATTATGCTGCTGCAGCAAAAGGAACTTACTCAGGCTGCATTATAACGAATACTTGGATTCTAGGTTCTTGACGTGTATGAAGGCATCAGGCATGTTCCTGCAATTTAAAGAATGCTCAGTATGGTAGGCTTTCGAATGGATTAAGGAGTTATGTTTGTTCCTGCAATCTCATGCAAGAGAGCTGATCAGTGAATTTTTGGGTTAAGCCACTGCTGCATCCTATTGGTTTGTCATTTCATAAAAAACTGAATATACCTTGTTCATTAAGGTCTATTTTTCCTTTTTGAAGTGAAAGTTACACACTCATGTCCCTTTTTATTTGTTCATGATACTCTGAAACTCATTTCCTACAACTGAATTGATCAAGAAGTTGGTCAACTTCAAATTTTTCATCAATCAGAAAACCATCGGTTTCACTTTCCCCAAAAAGATTAAGGGGACATTGATTGTGAAATTTCCATTAAGGCTACACTGAAGTCTTTTGAGTTTGGATCCTAAGAATGAGCTGTTCCTTAATACATGGGCTACCTAATTTTATTTGGTACTTTGTTTGACCATCTGCAAGCACATTTTCCAAAACTAAATTTCAAAGACAAAGCTGCTGTTAGTCAGCAGATTCTTTATTTCCTCTTATTAAGAAGGTCCATCTCAGTAGTAGCTGGAAAAGATGCGAAAATGGTTCTAGGATTGACTTGGACAATTTTTCTGATGTATCAAAAGAAAACATGAAAATGTTTAGTCATGAGAAAGTAGAATACTGATTAAAACGAAAGAATAATAAATTTTGTACGATATGTTGAACAATGTTTTTAAATACTATGTACTAAATATGTCATGCAGGGACGTTGTCAAACCGCAAATACTTACAAACCTTCATTATGGAAAATGGAGCTGCAGATTCGCGAGGCCTAGCAAGTGAGAAAAAACAAATGATCCTATAAACCAGTGTCTAAACTTGATTATTATTTAATTGAGCGTTGATAGAATCCACGTTCTTGGTCAGACAAGTTTTACATCTTTCAATTAATGAATTGTTAATAATTTTCTAAATCATAAACAAACAAATCTGCATTGGTTGCCTAACTGAGATACACTGATTGTTTTTATTTGCTTCTCTCTTTGTCTGAAAGCTTCTTCTAGTAGTTGATGTTGCATTATTTTAATGTTAAAACTAAGTTTTCCACACACAAATCCTTTTCAATTAACTTGTTTGTGTTAAACGATAATTTAGAATTTGGGACATTTTGGTCATTTCAAGGTGGTTAAGCTTATATGCATGGTTTGGCATTCGTGTAATACAAACTAAGTTTTATTTTCAACAAATTTAAGGTTGATCATGTTAATTTTAATTAATTTATTTAGTTTTGTAGCTCTATTGTTTGACAAAAAAAAGGAAGAGGGTGAAACCAAGTGGAAGTCATGATGAAGAGTGATCGAATGAGTTGGGTTAATCTAATCCAAATATTTTAGAGGAACTTCTCGATGTCAGATTTATTTTGGAAAGCTCACTGTTTTGGTTCATTACTACGTCTACTAGAGCTCCAAAAATATAACATCGTTGATGTACATACCAAAATAAAATCGATAACTAAGAAAAATAAAGACAACTAAAAAAAGTACAAACTGTGTTATATTATCGATTTCTCAAATAAAATATTTACATCAAATCTGGAAGATCTAACAAGCATTGGATCTACTGATAGGAAAACTATAAAGATGACCCTACTCACTTCAAAGAATTAAAAAAGGAAAAATGACAAAAAAAAAAAAAAATGACCAGAATAAATCATAATAAGGTTATTCTCTACATTTTTCTAGTTTTCTTCTTTTCTTATGGACACCTTGAGTTCCTTCCAGGACCTCCATAATAAAAATAATTTCCCCAGACATTATTTTTTCCAGCTTTTATATCATAACAATTTGGATGATCAGCTAATAAATGAAGATTAGAAAGTGGTATCAAACTATTATCCCAATCAACAACTTGCAAATTTCTGAAATAAGATGCTTTGCCAAATCCTTCATCTGCAAAATGGCCACTGCCCATTTGTGTTGATGTGTGAAATCCCATGGATTTAGAGTTCACTATTTCTCCTCCAAATTGTATCATGCTTGCGTGGCTTTGTAAATGACTGAACAAGAATGAAGGCCAGTATCCCACAAGAAGTCCTGAACCAAATTCTAGCCACCAGTGTCCATGCTTGGGGTCCTGTGAAGAACCCAGTTGATGAGTGAGCTTAAGTTAAGTAAATGTTGGGCGTGTTTTAAAATGTTAATTTGTCTCGTACTACAAATGGATAATATAAGAATTGAGAATATCGTCTATGATAAATTAAGAGAAAGATAGATTGGGTGGTTGAACGAGTTCTAATATGTAATGTCAAGCAGTCTTGCTTTTTCGGCCCGAGAAACACATTGTTGGAACTGGGTTGGAACGGTAAGTAGCTATGGATTCAAGGGTTCTTGATACAGCAATACGTGAGGGAAAGATCCAACATTGAAAATATCATATTCTTACGTAATGGAGATACTATAAACATAGATGTAAAGAGACCTCGTTCATAAGAGTGATACAATCTCAATAGAACATGTTAGAAGAGGTAGGGTAAACCAAAACTAACACGGTCTGTTGTGGTCGTTAAGGATCTAATTGTTTTGGATCTATCAGTACATGTAACAATGACCAGTGAGGAGCAAAAAACATTGATGTAACCAAATCTTAAATTATTTGGAAATAAGGATTAGTTCTTTAGGGTCACGGTGTGAGAATTCCATTCATCTTTTTATTTAAGATAGTGCCATAGCTCAAGGAAATTACGCAAGTCAATATGGAATCAAGAAATGGTAATGCAAAGTTGGAGCCAAAAGCCTTTTACGGTTAATTAGCCACTAATACTTAATGAGGAAAGAGAGAGAACTGGATACTTTACACGCCCTTAGGCAAAAAGGAGAATCTTACAATTTTATATTAGAAACAGTGGTCAATCTACTAAAATGTCACTTTCTATGCATTGATTTTGTCCTTGTCGATTAAAGATTTAGTTTAACTAATGGAGAAATCTAAGCATTCTGAATCTGAAAGTTGACATTTTTGGAGGATGCAACTAGGAAAATTGCCAAAGAAAAATCCAAATTTACCTAATTATATGTAGCTGAAAACCTGGTTTTTGATTTTGTCAAATGTTGTTTGGATTGGTTAGCATAGTATAATATACCTAAAACCACCTAAGGCGTACCTTCCAGATCATTATGCCGATATCGAACTGTCTGCTATTGTAAGACGACCTTGGAGAGATTGCTGCGCCAATAGCAATTTTGTTGTTGATTTGGATGAAGCCAGAGCATAATAAGTTGTAGCATCCTGTTGCTTGGTATGCATCTGTCTGTGTTCAGCGATGGATCAGTATTTTGGTTTCCAACCTTGTATATCATATAAAAACCTCGTATGTGTGTGTGAACATGAAAAGAACATCACGACACTCACCGTCCAATAAGTGAAGAACCTAGGATAATTGTCTCCATATAACTCCGGGCTGACCTGTAAATAAATAAACCAAAAAGGGATTTCTTGGCTCAAATACTTCATTTGAAAGGGAAGACCACTTCTCTGCTTAGTAAAGTAGCAGAGTAATTTTGAATTGTACTGTAAATACACGTACCTGCCAACCGGCTTCAATGGTATTAAGATCATTGCCAAATGTGCCGGAAATAACCCATAGCTGCGAGAGACTGAATTCATATTGGTCTGTTACTTGGGGCGTCCACACATTTATGCTGGCCTTTGCTCCATAATACTGATCTCCATTAACGAAAGCAACTGCGTGCTGAACTCACAAAGATTGTCATTGTAGAGAACACTGAGTTAGATATTCATTTGTATCAACTAAATAAGAACAATCTATCACTTAATTGCTTGAGAATTTCATCTTATCGTTTGATATAATCAGTGTCTTGTAGAATGGTAGCTTATTCATTTTTCTACATTCTGATTTTGTCTTGCACAGAACAACAAAATGAGCCGTATACTCGGATAAATTTAGGTTCGGCTACACAAATATCATTCGGTTTGCTTTGTTGCCAAGAACATGGCAAATGAGACTAGCCTTCTGGATTAATAGTTGCTTCTTTGATAACAACTATCTAGCAAACAACATAGCAACCCTAAATCATAACACACGAAAAGATCGATCCTCAACTTTGGAACACCAAAAGCAAAGACTCAATCATTCCTCATTCCCCTACCCCCTTCGCAGTAGATTAGTAGGTAGAGTTGTAAACTTAGAGGGCGCCTGCCCATGTACGATTGGACATATTCAAATCCTAGTAATCAATACATCTTGCTAATTAAAGAAAATGTAGATGCCTACATTCTCATTGATCTTGATTTTCACATACTAACCTCATGATCACTGCTCATGGTGTCTCGCCGGACCCCTCTTTTGATTCTTCTTCCGAATCCGCGAATTGAATTAGCCCTTAGAACATCTTTCTCCGTTGTTCTCCTGATAGGAATAGTACCTTCAGGACATGTTTCGCCGGAATATTTTGTCCATAGCTGAAATCCCGTTGAATTCATTGAATCATGTCCCTTAGGTCTCTCTGGCGGCTCCTACATTTGTATGAAGAGATTTTCTTAATAAAAACCAGATAGTCCCAAAGATATATAATACATTCCGTTGGAAAATAATTCCAATTTTCGTATGTGTATTAAACGGGACTCAGAGTTAGAACTTAAGAAATTGTACTTTCGATTCTGTCTATTCCAGCACACAAAATATACCAAGAGGGAAAGATATATCTTACCAATGGCTTCTGGCCTTTGAGCAGAGGGTGATCAAAAGCTGGTTGAAGATGAGATAGAACACAATCAATCAAATCACCATCTTGGCTCTGTTAAAAAAAAAAGAAGAAATAAAAAACTCATCAAACCTTGTACTCATGAGTACATTAACAAACAGAAAAGGCAGATAAAATGTACCTGAATTGTCTTGACTGCAGGCTTGTTTATCTTCTTGAGATAATTTCTTATTCTATTCAACTTTTGCAGCTCAAGGCGTGGCCGGAGAGTTTGATTGCTGCTACTAGAATCCGACAAGACAGGAGTACATACGAAAGCAACAAGAATGAAAAGGATCGGGATTGTTGTGTATGATTTGAAAGAAGAAGAAGAAGAAGCCATTTTTGTTGTTTTTTCTTGATTCAACATGGTTGTATTTGTAAGTATTTGTGTTGTCTTGTTGTAATACAATCCCATGTTTCATTCGAAAATTTTGTCCATGGAAACAAAAAATCCATACAAATAACACAACCATTCAAAGGAAAAGTTAAAGGAGTTCAGACTTTCACCATTATCAAAACTTTTTTTATTGACCCCATTTGACAGATAAAAACAAGAGTTAAACTACTTGTACAATGATTTTGTACAACTAGTTTGACAATTCACGAGGTGTAAACTGCAAATCAACTCATAGATTGTTAAATTAGTTGTACATGTAGCAAAACTCAAAATTTTTTTCTGTCTACGGATTCTGGGCTATTAATTTGAGTTTTGACCTATAGAAACTTGAGGCTGGAGTTACTAAAATAGGAACCATGCTATATGTATAGACAGATTTGCCCGATGGAGTTATAGTTTGCCAGATGGCAACATTTCACTGGAGTTCATGAGCCAAAAAACAATTCTAAAACATCTGATCAGGGGTTGCCATCTCAGCCCCTGTATAGCAAAGTTTTGTGTATAAGAGGCTTATTCCTTAAAAATAGGGTCTTAAAAAAGTAGTGGTGTGGTCCGAAGGCTTTCACTATTTTAAGGTAGCATTCAAACAGGCAGAAGGGTACTTTAATTTGCACAAAATTCATTTATGGCGAGAAAAAGAAGTCAAAATTTACAAGTAGCATTATTCGTATAACAACGTGTCCTTCACGTTCATATCAATTGGATTTTTCTTATTGAAGTCTCAACATGCACAAAATTCGAAATATAGGTGACGTTGCGATTTTGATGCAGAATTTGTTTTACATCATATAGAATCACCTTTGTTTTAAAACTTAATATAAGATCCACCAAATGCTAATATGAAGTTTTTAGGCCTCTACCTAGGTATCAATGACAAGTCTGACATCATTTCCTACCCTTATATTAATAATTAAATGAAGAATAGTAAAAGGACATTAGGACGCATCTCCATAGCAACAACTGCCTGATCAATGCACAAACAAATTAAACTTCTTAAAGCCAAAAAAAAAAAAAAACATGGAGCTACAATCTCCATTGCCAAAAATAGAACTTAAATTTTTTGGAAGATAAAGTAAATTCAATTGATTATTGACATTTTACCTTTTTTTTTTTGAATCAACGTCCCAATCATTATTTAGAAGATTGGGATTTCAAAGACAAGAATTATTGTCAAGACAAAATTACAATATTAATGATTGAAGATTTTTATTTTATATCAGAGCTAGATATTAGTTAATGATGGTGTTTCCCCATTACAAGATTTTAAAGATAGATGATTACTCTGGACCTGAATTAATTATAAGCAATGTAACTGACTATCAACGGTCAATAAGACAATAATTCATAATAATCACATGTCTACGTGACATTAGTCACGGTGTCACATGGGCGAATGATAATCAACATACGAATAGTATTAATATTATGTTTATTTAACGAACATGTTTCTTATCGTCATAACAGAATTAAATGATATGACATCCTTTCTCTGTTTATTCATAGCATTTAATCATAATCAATCCCATCAGTCATTTATTATATCCCCAGCCTCACCTCACTCCAGCCCCCACCAAACAAACAAGATAAAAAGAAGCCCATAAATTTCAAAATTTACTCATTTCAATACCTTGTAATCCATTTAGCATGTGGTTTAGCACTAAGGGCATGGGCCTTAAAAAAACAGAGACCATCTTTATGGGATTGTGGAGCAATAGTGCCTCCCACTTCCTTTAAGGATGTGCACTTTTCTTATCACCATTAATTTACTCTTCTCTTCTTTTCACAAAAAGCCACTAAAAATTGTTACCCCCCACCCCACCTCTATTCATCTGCTAAAGAGGAATTGGAACTGTCAAGGAATATTGGCCCCATAAGTTGTCACTCTCTCTTACAAGAAGAGTACTTTTTAACTTTTAAGTTCTTCAAGTGGAATCAATCACCTTTTGTAAAGTTGAGAAGAATAGATTCCCACATCCATAAACCCTAGAAAATATTAATTAAATATATGTTTTTATTCAAATTTATTTAATTAAGAGTATTGGCAAGGAGAACATCTTCTTAAAATTTGTGTTAGTAATAGAAAATTAATGTTGTGGAGGGCATGTGTGATCAGTTAAAGTGTGGGATTTTATGAATTTTTTTTTCTCTCTCCATTACCTTTCTGATAAAGTGAAAAAGGCTGCAAGCAATTATCGATTCTTGATGTTTGAATTTGAATTTGTCCAAAAGAAAATACAAGAATTATTTTTTGTTTAACTTTGAATACTTTAAGCTTTTAAATAAATTAATCTAACATACCATATCATATGAGATACATGTATTTCGTTGAAGTCTCATCGCAATTCAACTATAAAAATTTATCATTAAATAAAAATGAACGAGAATTCAACAACAAGGGTTCATATTAATAGATGAATACTTAAATATTCGGTGATCAATATCAATGATTACTCATTTTTCAGATAAATTATTTTTCTTGAAGAAAAAAGTATATAAATATTTACTCAAAATCCGATTATCAATTATTGATCATAATAGATGCAATATGTTCAATGTCCACATGAGAATTTTTAAATGTAGTGATTCCATGGAATCAATTAAACACTCCAAAATAGAAAGTTGGAACTTTAATTTGATCTCTTGAGTTTTTACATTTTAGACGGATAACTAAATTAATTTTTAAATATTGATGATTGGAAGATGATGGATGGACACAATAATTTTCTAACTTAGTATTAATTAGATAATGATTTATGCATGTTGCCTTGAATTTCATGTCTAGCATATATTCTAGGTGATGATGCTGCAGTCAAGGAACGGTCTAAAACACATATTCTTGCACATTGTATATAGCATTATCATTGGGAAATGCATGAACGGTATAATTTATTTTGTGATTAATGGATAAGGATTCCATATTTGATTTTCATTTTCATGCAAGTTGGAATTCATGTTCTATTCTCATATTTGTATTATTTGCCTCCACTAGTGTTAAAAATATACACATATATTCTTTTGATTTTGTATAATTTTTTTTAAGTTGCAACAAGTTTAATTTTATTCATCAATATCGATCGCAATAATATTTACTTTATAGTTCGCAATATTGTGTTATACCATAAATCCATACAGAATTTTATTTTTGTTGAAATTTCCATTTAGGTTTTGCTGGTTGTGCATCTTGCCATATTATTCGTTCGATTACATTTGTTAAAAGAAATATTCAAAGAGGAGGCTCCACCGATCAACGCTATTAAGTTGGCAAAACATATAAATGTGATTCGAACACAAATCATTAACTATCACTCAGTATTGTGGTTTGTCAATCTATGTACAAAAATAAGTGGTTAAAAATATTTCACTAACATAGAAAAATAAGTATAAGTTAAAATATTTAACCGAATCATTGGTTGTAAATTTTCCAAAAAATTAATAATAAGTTCTTAACAAGAGGGTTGTTGTGTAGAAACTCTCTTCCGATGCTTCATATTCAAATCACTTATAAAAAAGTTGGGGATCGAATAATTTCGAGCCAAGATGGGTAAAAATACTGGAAATACAAGCATGCGCAAATATGTATGGAAAAAGTGGGTTATTTTGCTGGCATAAGTACACCATCCCACAAGTGCCTGCGCCAATGACCCTACACCTTGTCTTCTACTTTTGAGGACTGAAAAAATAGTAACATACTGATAAATATATTAATATATAAACGCGCCCTATAAATATTTAATGGAGTCGTAGAATTTATAATTTTGTTTACACGCGTGCACACACGTGTGTATAGACATGGTAAGTAAAATTTTAATGGAATCACGAACTTATAACTTTGTTAGCACACGATGTGAAACACATATATATAGATGCGCTCAATAAATTTTAACGAAGTTGTGCAACTCGTAACTTCGTTTCATATTGGTCATTATATTTTTGTTCAAGTTTAATCACCCAGCTGATATATTTATTTGAATTTGACAATTTTGTATATAGTTTTTATTGAATTCACAGAAATTGTGACCACCTTTAATCTTTAAAGAAGAAAAAAAGCAGAAAATAATGTTTCCTTTATAGAAGCTTGGAGTTAAAGGAACTTATGAGATGACTTCTGACGGAGGAAACTTTATGTTGTTCGTTTGAATTTGGAGAAAGAAAGAAACTTGGATTTGAGTGTTTGGTAAAAGGAGTTTCACTTTGAACACACATTACATAGGCTGGTGGAACAAAATTCTTATACACGAAAGATCGATTGCAAATATTGGATGATTTGTAGTATATAATACTTTAAATATTGCAATGCAAAAGGAAAGCAATACTAGAGTATGAACGAACTCAAATAAAATCTGAACAATTCTTCAATTACTTGTTATTAGTAAATGGATTCGGGAGAAACTATGAGACATAATTGTCATAAGATTCATTTGGCATGACTTTTGAAAAGTCAAAAGGAACTTTTAATGTCCAAAAGTTACTTTGAACCCGTTTGACTAATTTTTATAAAAGCGTTTTTTCCAGTTAGAAGAACTTTTAATGGAAACTGATCAAATGTGACTTCTTCTAAAACAACTTTTGAAATATGAAGCTTTTCAAAAAAATAGTTTTCAAACAAAAGTTAAGGTAACTTATCTCAAAAGTTCTTCTACATGAAGTAAAGTCAAATTTAAAGTTATGTCAAATGGGCCTATTGTTTGGACTTATAATCTACGAATGGAACTTGTAGATATGTATAATTTACACAATATTCTTTGGGATAACCCATAAGAGCTAGTATTAGGTATCTACACTTACGCAGGACTAAAAAGGTCACTACTAATGGGTGAGAATTATTTAGAACAACTTTAGGCCACAAATGACCCCCAAAGTAAAGTGCTAATGACACGTTCTCTTTACTGTTTTCAGGTCATTTTTAGTTTTCAGTTTTTGAAAATATGTTTACTTACCTATTTTCAGAAACAAATTTCCAAAAATGAGTTTAAAATTTATAAAGAAAACGAAAAACGCCAAAAAAAGTCGTTTTTAGCTATTTTTAATTAAAACCAAATCAAAGCTTCATTTTTTTTAAAAATAATTTTTCAAAATGACAAAAAGAACGCGTTTTCAACAATCTTTAAATAGACACTAAAGCCTAAAAAACGAAAAGAACAACCCCTAAAAATCTTGGATGTGTTGTTCTATTGCTTTATTTACCCATATTCAACATATGCCAAAATGAAGACAATCATTTCTAATTGAGAATTGAATTAGGATTATAAAGGTGGATTCATCATTTTAGTGCTTTACTTGATTGAAACAATCAATCTCAAAACCTCGAGTATTTATTTTGTGTGCGTAGTTAAAGTTAGTTTTAATTAAAGTAAATAAGTAGATATCATTACAAGTGGATTCGACACTCTACTGGTTCTATATTACTAGTATACGATACCTTCTACTTGCAAGATAATTTGACAATTATTTCGTAACAACCTCTCAATTTCCAAAATAGTTAGAAGACGAGATTATAAAATTGAGTTAAAAGTGGCTCCATGAAATGGGTTCAATAAATTTAACTCGTTGTCGAAACTTCTTTGGCTTATTTTTCGGACCATATATGGTCATATTTGGAAAATGAAAAAAATTGTTGAATGGTGTACTTAAAATAGCTAGTGAAAGATGGAAACTTAAATTAGTAAAATAATCTTACTTCTTTTCCACCAACTCCAACTCCAACTCCAACTCCAACGTCAATTTAAATAAAATAAAATTTAATGTTAACTGTGACTTGTCTCACTTGAAAAACCAAATATAAAAATACGATAAATTTTCGGGTCATTACAAATTATATGTTGTTATTTTTAACCGATTTTGTGAATTGGGAATTTGAGATTATTAGTCAAAAATCTATATTTTAGTTCTTGATTCTGACAGAGTCTTTCTTAATTTTTTTTATCTTTTGCAAACCCCCGTTTAATTCATCGTTTATCCTCCCTTCTACACATCTAATTTCATCAATTAACCAAGTCAAGATTTATCAACTTTATGTTATACTCGATCGAACTTGTAATCTTGTTTTAACATCAATATACATTTTCGTAAATTTATTATTTTACGGAACGTGCACAAAATGTGCTTAAAGCACGATCAAAATAATTATTACTCAAGTAGGATCTAGTTTCTCGACTTGGTCAAATAAAAATTAAAAATTAGAAAATAAATAAAATACTCTAAAAATCAAAAAAAATCACAGAAAGTGGTTCTTGTGTTCAATCAAGATCGATTATGCTACAATATATATATATAAAGATCGAGCATAATAGGAAACGTTAAATCAGACTCTGTAGTGCTAATTCTGTCAATTTTCCATTTACCATGTGACAAGGCTATGCCATTAGCCCAACACTATAAATGAGACCATTGATTCCTCTAGCCTTTTTCCCGCTACTTTTCTTCTCTTATTTCCCCCTCTTTTCTGCCAATTTTCTTTCTCGCGCAGTGAATGTGTGCCTACTGTGTGAATTGCTGCATATGATGAACTCTCGGGATATAGTGCTGGTTTCAACTGCCACATTGTTTGGTGCGGCGGCCTCTGCAATCGCATTTCGTCTATTTTTCCCCTCAAATTGCCCCAACAAGCACTTCTCTGCAAACGGCGTCGTTGACGGGAGGAAACCCTCTCCTCAGAACCCATATGATCCCACGAAACGAAAAGGGTCAGTCAATTGCTTAAACAGTAATTATATTTTTCAGTCTTTGTTGTACTTTCTGGTTTGGATCAACTCAAATTGTGATAACAATAATGAATTCCAGTCTATGTTTATATGATGTGATGAAGGCTAAATAAATATTAGTAAAGCAAGGTACAAGTAATTATTTTTTTCTGTCTTTGTTGTACTTGCTAAAGTTCTTTTGCTATTATCGCTTCAGATGGAAAATATTGGAGTGCGTCATTTCCTGTCAAAATGCAGATATTTGTCATGGGATGATTATTTTATGGCTATTGCATTTCTCTGTTGAACGATCCAAGGACCCTAACTGGCAGGTAAGGAAAATTATCTTAAATGTAAGTGTATTC